>SNQJ01S0003200.1:298507-313274 GCA_010110895.2 Picea sitchensis
AATTTTGGGTATGTGTTATATTATTTTCACGAGTAGTAGTGTCACGTGCCTCTGAAAACATGTCACATATTTAGGTGGTTTTTCAGCACATGGTTTTTGTCGATGGTTTTCTATTTCCAGTTAAGGAATTGGGGTTATGGACTAATCCAGGTCATTGGGTTAGGGTTTTGGATGCCGATGGCTCCTATATGCATATTTTATTGTAAACAATGTATCACACATGAAATAATATAGAATATGTTGGTTTTCCATGTTTGGGTTTCCTGGGGAAAAATCTTTGTGTAATGTTTGTATTTGTCATTGTATATTTTCTTTTCTTTTACTGAATATCTGTTTGCAATAGATATTGTACAAGGTTAAAATCTACATGTTTGTGTAGTGTGACTAGTAGTGAGTAGAGTTGTGCCCCTAGCATGACTTGCAACAATTGGTTTCTTTCTCCCGCCATGACTTTCAAAGGATGGTGACAGGTCTCCAACATGACTAGTAGAGGTCAATTTCAAGTCTCCAACATGACTTGTATAGGTTGGTGACTTAATTCTAGTATGAATCACAATTACTGGACTTATGCATCGAACATGACTTGCAGCGGCCTCTTGCGGCATCTGAGACCATGATCCTTGGAAAGACTAGTTTTGAGAGATCATGGGCTAGGGAGGGTTTTTCTATACACCATGGCCCTGCCTGATAGGATATTATCCTCCTCCCAAATGATTCATAAAAGTTTGTAAGGGAATCATCACCGAGGAAGATGCTTGCGAGGATAAAGTGACATGATATGGGTTACTCATGTGAGTATATATGTTGCCACCACATGAAGGAAATCCATGTGGGGGGTTTCCCATACTATAAAAATAACTCCCTCCAGATGAAACGTCAAAGGTTAGAGGGAGGTTTTCCATGAAAAAACCATTCATAGGAACTAGAATTGTGGAAGAAGAATATATGGACGAGATATAAGAAGTAGAAGGACCACCCATTTGAGCACTCCATCCTGGAAATTTGTAGCTAGGATTGGTTCTATAAGAAGGAGGATTCCAACCTCCTATCATGGGAGTTGGTTGAGGGCTATGACCCCCGCCAAATGAAAAAGGCATATAAGGAGGTTTCATTCCCCAAGACTCAAAACTAAGATTCACATGAGACATCAAAACAAAGGATGACAAGTGTAAATTCATGTCTGAAATAACAAAAGAGAAAGGATTAGAGGCCCAAGGCATTGACTGAGTACTATGATTCGACGTACTTCTCTGTAATACAAAATGATTCATTCACATGGGCTGAGAAAATAGACCATGGGTTGAGTAGCATTAGGTGAGGGAGCCTCTAGGATCCAAACAACTGATGATGAGGGAGTTGAGGGGACCCCAATAATCATAGAAGACGTTAGAGTCGAAGGGATTATCGAGGCATTCATATCTCACTCAGTACTCATGGTAGGGGACTGTGAGTGGAGATATATGTACCACATTTATTAATTCTATGCATTTTATAATGTGTCTTCAGTAAAGGACCAAACCGTGGTGGTTGATTCAAAAGATGAAGAGACCGACAAGGAGGTTAGTCTTGCTCCACAATGAATCAGGGCCCATGATGCAATAAAATCTCCTAAGGCCAGCTAATAATCAAAGAGAACACTCCTAAATAAAGCTAAAGGCCACTACACACAAACAATATATGATGGTTGAAGGGACCTCCCAAACTAAATAAGGCATGCCTCTCCCAATTTGGGATGAGACTCCTCAACAATAGAGTGTAGGTAACATAATCAGTTATAAGAACCCTCATGGGCTCCCCAGTGGAGTCACCAATTCTATTACGAGTAAAATATCTCTAAGGCTAGGGGAAAACCACAACAGAGGTAACGACACCCATAAATCAACTATAATATTAGGTATGCTAGATAAATGAAGATCCTAACAAGAGACACATATAATCCTACCTCGTCTAGATGTCCAAAGGAGACCACGATTGAGCTCATGACCCAAATCTTTATACCAACAACTTGTCCTCAACATCCAAGATACACAAGCATGTGGAAATTATATAGAATGTTAGCATATAAAATAGCATTATCCATCAACATGCATAACAAATACGCCCATGTAAACTAATACAAATATTTACGACATATAATTGGATGAGAAAAGAGTATTTCTATTAATGTAATAAGCATAAGTACATAGGTGACAAAATTCTGTAACAACACATATCAAAACCAGGAAACTAAGTCCTTCCAACTAGGCCTTTATCACTTCAATCCTCCACAAAGGAAAGATCACAAGTAGTAGGATTCAATGAGGTTCTCCATCTCAATATAGGAAGAGCTTGGGGGATGAACACAATAAGTTTATACTTTCAAGGAAAAAGGGATGAAGACGCAATATGAGGTGAAATTTCTCTAGAGTGTCTTTGTTCTCAATGATGAATGTTCTTCAAGGCTTGTATATGGCTTAATTTATAGCCTTCAAATGGAACTGAAGGGTCGAGTCAGAGAATTTCCAGTATATGTAAGGTCAAGGATCATGGATCTCGGAACATGGCATGGAAGCCCAACATTTTTTTTAATTTTTGAGCACCAAACCCGATGTATGCAGGCTGTAATGAAGAAACCTACGTATACCTGAGTTTTATAACTATGGCTCACGTATGTGGACAAAAAATTGTACTTTTGACTCTGGACTGAACAAAAAGGGGAATTTAAGTCTGCAGAGGGAAATAAAAGGCCATCAAATCAATATGCATGGAGTGTGGAAATTTTTTCTATAACAAAGCTTTATGTGCATAGGATTTGGATTAAGCCTATTATAAACTAGAATTTAATAACTTCCTTACATTTAGGAAGTGCCACATCATGCTAGGCTTAATAACTTAATTATCTTGAGGAAGAACATGGTTGTACTTAGTTTGATAGCTAATTAACTATGATCTATTATATGTGAAACCTCTCATCACATAATAGTAATTTGGAAATGGATGCAACTTTTATGGGAAGTATGATAATCATTTTGTATAGTGATTTTCATTTTAATTGATGAAAACTATTTATTCCACTTTTCCAATCAAATGTCCAATCACATCATCAATATATTTTCCATTTTAATTGAGGAAAACTATTTATTCCACCTTTCCAATCAAGTGTCCAATCACATCATCAATATATTTTACTTTTACTACTAATATTAATGATGGAGTAAACAATAAAGTACCAAATTGAAGTTTCATTGTGGACTCATTGAGAGGGCCCTTAATCCAAATCAATATTTATTCCTTTTACTAATATTGATTATGAATTAAACAGTAAACAATAAAGTACCAAATTGAAGTTTCATTGTGGACTCATTGAGAGGGCCCTTAATCCAAATCAATATTTATTCCTTTTACTAATATTGATTATGAATTAAACAATAAAGGACCAAATTGAAGTTTCCTTACAAACTCTGTCATGATTGAGAGACACCTTAATCCAATTGTCAATAATAAGAATGACCCCTTGCAAATCAATATGGTTGTAGAATTCGACTCTATAAATAGAATTGCAACTGCATTCCGTGCAACAAAATGATCAATCATAGTAGGAAATTTCCTTAAACATTTACATAATGAAACAATGAAAATACATGTAACAAAAATTAACACGTAAATTATAAATTCTATTATTCAATGGAAAATGACCATAAACAACCAATCCTTTATTACAAAAATAGAGCAATTATGAGGTCTTCATTTTACTTATCAAACTCAACTACAACCTCAAAATGGTGATAGCCTCCCATTACAAATCCCTAGACATTGGAGAGATGCAAACCACTATTCCTTCACGGTCTTACAACTTATACACAAGAGGGTGGATATATTCTACGGTTATGGAAGTGAAACACTAACTACTTCACATTCTACAAACCCAACCATTAAAGCCAACTCAACAAGTGACTGCATGGAATACATAATATTATCTCGTCCAATCATCTATGTTTTCGTTGATTCCACGTGCTCTTTACAGTGGTTGGTTTTGTATTATATATTCACCATTATATTTTATTGTAAATATAAATGAAATTATAAGAAGTGGAATCTTCTATGATTGGGAACTTATCCTTTCTTCAGGAAAGTTCTTGATGCTATGAAAGACATTTCATGTCACCATACTTACAAAACTACAAAAACTTATAATTTCGATAAAATTAGAAATTAATAGAGATGAATTGGATATTTCATCCCAAGGTTGATCTTGTATCAAATTTTTCTAATTGGAAAAATCTAAGTAGCTTGCTCGCAGGGCATTTGATAAAACAACCATCATTTAATATCTTTGTAGTTGTCATTCTCTTCCACAATTTGTAAAACTCATCATTCTTTCTTCTACACTTTTCATCTTTCTTCCTCCACTTTGTAATAAAAACTTCTATGATATATATAATCTCTTAAGCCTATACTCCATATTGTCATGTTTTTTAACTAGATTGTCTATGTCACCATCGCCATCATCTCTTCTACCACTTGGTGTAACTCATTCTCCCTAATTGGTTTCTATGAATCTCATGCAATTTGTCTCGCTACCTCAAACAAATCCTTCTCAATGGTGCTTACTACAAGCCTAATGGTGGTTATTTCATCCCCATCCTCTCTCTTCTACACCATTACCATTGTCTCAATGAACTCCACTAATTATTTCTTCTCAAACATCTCCTCATTTTTCTTTTCTTTCACTACAAGGAATCATATGTTGAAATCACCATTCTCTTATTTTTTCTCTACTACATCTTCACTATCTCTTATAAACTCTTCATGTACCAACTACATATTTCCTTTACAGTGCTCAACACTATTTTTTTTTGTTACACACTCTAGTTCACTTGCAACAAAGTCACCACACAAAAAAATATGAGAATTAAACATTCCCATTTCCATCTCTTTCTTTGTTACACCTACAATATCATCACATTCAACTCCACTAATATAGTACTACTCTCGTTTGGAATACCACCTTTTATCGCAACACCATTCACTACTACAACATTTGTTACCCACAACATTGTTGTTGCAATGCCAGTCATTTGTGCAATACTTATTCTTTCAAATAGTTTTAACTCTTTAAAATATTCTATTGATAATCCTCAAATAATACTTACCACCCATTTTTCAGGAAAAATACAAATATTTCATTCTATTAATCAAATCCAAGATGAAAAAAAAAAAAAAAAGTCATTTTCTTAAACGTTCAAAATACTCGAATAAATACATTGAGATGGAAATAAAGTCTTGAAAGTGGGGAATCGCGGAGATGCGTAGAGGAATCACGGAGAAGAGTGGTTTAGTGTCGGAAATGGAACAGACCTGAAAGCAAGTGAGAGTCTAGGAGATGTGATAGGAACATCGGGAGTCGAGAGAGAACGAGAGCGATGACCCCACTTTCCAAACACATGCCGTCGTACACTTTAGCCCTAAGTTTCAGAACATATTGCATAAATGGATACCGCCATTCGAAAAACCGTGTAGCAAATCCAATTTTCTCACGTGACAACACCGTCGTAGCCCTACCGGTTTTCCAACAGGCAGTGTTTTTAACGCAAGTTAATGTCTAGAAATATTATAATGTAGATTGAAGCCGACTCACCCAAGGGATGCGCACCCCTTAGGCGAAAGTCAACCCAAGTGAAAAGTGGACAAGCTATCAAATTCAACCCAAGTGAAAAGTGGACAAGCTATCAAATCGACACGTCGGCTCGGAGGCAAGGGCGCGCGCCATCTCCTACGATGGGCGCCAATGAGGATGGATAAGACCATTTCGGTGAAAAGAAGAAACTTCAAGAGCAAAAGAAAGTTGAAGAGCAACAAGTGATTTGAAATCTTTAGGTGTGTGATTTGAAATCTTCTAGGTGTGGGGATTACAGGTCGCACGATTCTGAGGCAAAGACAACAGGAATTTCAGAGATGAAACATGAAGGAGATGAGTTTCATTCAAACTTCTAACCGAGGCAACGAAGGAAGGGTAATGGATGACTCGAAGAAGAGTCTTTTGTGTTTTCCGCATAAGTTCTTTGTGTAAACTGAGTGGAAGCTCCCTTGTAAATTGTCTTTGTGTGTGGCACGAGCTATGCTTGGCACATTATTGTTTTGTATTACAAAATTACGTTTTATCTCAGTTTTGACCTGATAGGTGGTATCATAGTTCTTTGTTATTCGAATGGTTCGATGAAGTTTTTTGTGATAGTGTTGAAGATAAATGAATCAAAAGTTTGTAGGTTCATGATAAGGGATAAAGTGAGACATGTCTTAGTAAGACTCCAATCAGAGATTGTGAAGGAAGAAGAGTAGGGCGGCCTGGTTGAAGGAGTCAAGAAGACTTTCCATAGGGTTGGGAATCCTAAGTGGATGCCTCAGGGGTAGTCATATTGCAAAACGAAGTTAAAAATTTCAGTGAAGAGTTAGTGATGAAACTTGGGGGGAAGTCGTGAAGCCCATTCTCAACACAGTTTGCACAGACTGTGAAGATCCTAGAAGCTCAAGGATTGTTGGTTCACATGCAAATGACAACGATGTCGAGAGAGCCTAAGACACCCAAGGTAAGGGAGCAACTCCTTTCCTGAGAGAAAATGATGGATCAACTAATAAAGACAATGTATACTCATGGTGAGAAGGTCTCATGACTAGAAATGAAGATGGGCAAACTCATACTTAGGTTCAATGAAACTGTCCAGGAGTGCTAAGACACAACGAACCTATTCTCTAGCGCTATAACCAACATCATTCAAGTCAAACTTAAGGAAATGGAGGACACTCTAGATTCAATCAAACATAAAGTGAAAGATCGGGAGGACACCATCACATTGCTTAAACAAGATAGAACTAGTGGGCCAAGCTCATCCATTGTGCAGATGCAAATCAAGATGAAAGAACTGGAACTGTATAATGGGACTCACAATGCTAAGTTGTTGGGCAATTTTTGTTGGGACATGGAGCAGTACTTCAAGCAGCTGAAAGGGATTCTAGAGGAAGCCAAGGTAAACACTGTTGCTATATTCTTTATAGGGACTGCAAAGCTTTGGTGGGCAAACGAAGTTGAATACTTGGTAGCTGGGAGGACCACTGAAAAGATTGAAAACTGGGTAGAGATGAAGATAGCCTTGAAGGCACAGTTTGGCCCAGGGAACCAAGCTTTGGTCACTAGAAACCAATTGTTGGCTCTCAAGCACACTGCAAATATCCATACCCACATCAAGGAGTTCGCGGGCCTGATGTTGGAGATCAAAGACATGTCAGATGAGGATAGGATTTTTCACTTCATGACCAGTTTGCAGACTTGGCTGCAGAGTGAGCGATGACACCAAAATGTGTAGACCATTGTGAAAACAATCATAGTGGAAGACAAGCTTTTAGACTTCAAGGGAGAAGCCAAAGCAGGTCCCAATAGTTATGAAGGCCAACGTAAGAAGAAGATCAAGAAAAGAAAGGAAAAGGGAAATATGAAGTCATCCAAAGACAACAAAGATGTTACAAAGTAGCCCAATTAAAAAATGGATAAAAACTCATTTTCTTGTAGGATTTGTGTGAAAGAGCATTATGCCAAGAACTATCCATTGAAGCAAAAATTCAATGCTTTTGAGAAAGTGGATAACCCATATGTGGGTTTGTTGCAACTTTTGGGCGTTGTTGCAGAGGCATATCCAACAGTTGCACAAGATGTCGATGTGAGGAGACTTAGCTATGCGTAGACGTAGATCAATGGGAAAATGACTTTGTCTATGGTGGATAGTGGTCTTACTCACAATTTTGTGAGAGAAGATGTTGCACGAAGTCTTTGATTGCAGTTTGAGAAGGCACAAATGTCTTTGAAGGTGGTTAACTCAGGTGAATACGGGATTGTTGGCACAACCAAGAATTTTACTATGAAGCTTGGGGAGTGGACCAGAAGGGAGAGTTTCACCATTGTTTCATTAGATTATTACGAAGTGGTTTTGGGTCAAGAGTTCATGCAGACAAAAGAGGAAATGCCCATTCTGGATGTCGATTGTTTGGCTATTATGTCAATACCAACTTCATGTATGGTGCCTTGTTAAGAAACAAATATCCAAATAGCATAGAAACATCAAAATAAGTACTCCATTCCTTGAAAAAGAGATAATTTTAGATAATAAGCCTCTTCGTGGGGGAAACCTCCTTATACACCACACAAATTCATATGATGATTCCAAATGAAAAGGTCTCCTTGGTATATATAGGAGACCAGGAGGTACAATTACAACTAATGGACCCAAGCCCACATAAATAAAATAACAATACTAATGTAATATGCCCCAATTAAGGGGTAATGTGCCACTATTTAGGGCTTAACATGCCCATCCCCTTCAGAAAAGTGTTGTCCGCAATGCTTGAGTAATTTTGGATGCTTCTATATAAAAGACTAATCTTCCCAAGTGGAATCTTCAATAGGTAGTTTCTTCCATTCAATGATATACTCTTAAATGGATCTATTCCTCAGCTGGTGAATTGTTGTGTCAGTGATAGCTTTAGTCTACAATATGATTTTTCCTTCCTCATCAAGTTCTAGAAATATAGTTTGAATTGGGATCTTGTCACCTATAACCTTTTTTAAGCATGAAACATGGAAAACTGGGTGTACTCGCAAAAATGCAGGTAGCTCCAATTTGTAAGTCATAGTACCAATCTTTTGCAACACCTTATAAGGGCCATAGTAATTTGGTGATAATTTATTATCCTTCTTAGATTTATTGAGGGACATCTGTTTGTATGGTTGTAGTATTAAAAATACCCAATCCCCTACTTCAAAACTTCTTTCACTACGATGTTGATCTACTTGTTGTTTCATGTGATTCTCTGTCATGGTCAGGTTTTCCATTAAGAGTTGGAGAACTTGTTGATGCTCGATGTGATTTTCCACTACTTGAACCTTATATTTTTCTTTTAGAGAAGAAGTAATGGATGGTGGGTGATATCCATAGAGTTCCATAAATGGTGTCATTTTTGTTTCAGTATGAAAGGAAGTGTTATACCACCATTCTGCCAAGGGTAACCACTTGAACCATTGTCTTTGTTTATGAGAGACAAAGAAACAAATATATCCTTCTAGAAATTTGTTTATTATCTTAGTTTGACCATCAGATTGAGGATGATAAGATGAGCTATGAGCCAATTGAGTAAATAAACAAGAAAAAAATTATGTTCAAAGATGTCAAGTGAAGATGGGATCTTTGTCACTTACAATAATCTTTGGGCTTCCATGTAGCTTTTGAATTGTCTCCATGAATGCAGTGGCAACTGTACTGGATTTGAAAGGATGAGAGAGTGCACAAAAGTGTGTGTTCTTGGTAATTCTATCAACAATCACCATGAGGACACTCTTTCCTTCAGACTTCGGTAACCCCGTGATGAAATCCATGGAAACCTCCTCCCAATGCTAACTTGGAATGGATAATGGTTGTGAAAGACCTGAGGTCTTAATTGTTTCTACCTTATTTTTTTGGCAAACCAAACATTTCTCCACAAACCTTTGAACATCAGTTTTAAGGCCATCCCAAAAGAATTCCTTCTTGACCTTGTGATAAGTTTTCAAAAATCCAAAGTACCCTCCTATAGGAGAGGTGTGAGATTCCAAAAGAACCTTTTGTTTGAGTTGGGAGTTCTTACATAAATATAAGAGATGTTTGTACCATAGTGAATAATTTTTCCATGTAAATGTATCTGATGCACCAGAATCCTACTGCAACCTTTGAATGAGAGTCCAAACTTTTTCATCATTCTTCCATTCATCTCTTGCTTCTATTATCCAATCAGGTTAGATGATAGAGATAACACGGAGAAATACCTCAACATCTTCATCCTTTCTTCAAAGTGCATCACCACAACATTTTGCTTCCCTTTTTTAAAGATGATTTCAAAATCATAACCCAACATCTTGGTCACCCATTTTGGTTTTTCTTCTAAATATAGTTTTTGTTCCAAGAAGTATTTAAGAATGTCATGATCTATTTTGACCTTGAAGTGCCTACCTATTAGGTAAGGATGTCATTGCTTCAATGCATGTAGTATTGCCATCATTTCCTTCTCATAAATGGGTTTGTGTAAGTCCTTTCCCTTGAGTGGCCAACTTTTAAAAGCAACGGGCCTTCCTTATTGCATTAGAACAACACCAATTCCATTTCCCGAGGCATCACATTCCACAATAAATGATTTTGTGAAGTCTGGTGTGGTCAAGACAGGAGCTTTGCACATCGCCTCTTTAAGTTGTTCAAAATCTTGAGTTTCCTCTAGTGATCCAGGGGATAAAAAATAGCTCAAAAATCAAAGTGTTAAAAAATGCTAAAAAATGGTACCATTGTGTAGATCCCATCCTCATGATCTCAACGCAACTTGAACGACCTCAAACGAAGTCCGTATGGACGAGATATCGCGTTCTATCCATTTTCCCAAATAAGAAGAATTGTCAACTGTGGAGTCCCTACAGGATGACTGTGCAGAGCGTATTGATGACATGGAAGGGTTGATTGGGAAGGTGACATGGATAGGTGCTGACATGGACCAATCCATAGTTGGCATGTGTTAGTTTATGTGGGCGAATGAAAGGGTGCCACATGGCCCAAAGAGTGCTCGCCACATGGAACCAACTTATTGTTTGGTAAAATTTTGTGTTTGGCACCACGGGGGGTCGAACCCATGACCTCGACAAGGGAAAAGGACTCGCATAGGCCAAGCCACCAACCCTCCTACAATTATTTCTTAATCCTATACTTTAAAACAAATATTAAAACTTGCTTTTGGTTTCAGTCAGGCAGAGAAAGGGTCGAGGCCTAGCCCCATCCCATGGGCACACAACTCTGCAACTCTCCATACAACCAGCAATGTGTGAAAAGGACAGGGCCAACCGACAGGTGTGGACAGTTATTGTTGATTAAAGTTGGTTGTCATTGATGTCAACCCTTGAAGAAAGCCCCATGGCACAAGGTTTGGGTAATGGACCCAAGATTGTTTGATGTAAATATGACTCATTATTGTCTTGTCGTTGTTGATAAGAAGTAAAAATGGATGAACTCCAAAGTGGTCCCCTTATGGTGAAAGCCCTCACGGGAAGACGCTTTGCGGAGTGAGAGAACCCATGCTTATTTGAGGAATAATGAGATGAAGGAAAATGAATTTGTGAGTGAAACTATCCTAGATGGATAGTGCTTGTCATGCCGTTTTTGGTGGTATGTGGAATGTCACATAACTCCTCACGGTTAGAGAGTTATGACCATATGAAGTTGGAGAACCCTCATGAGTCTTATATAAGCCCCCAATAGTCAAAGTGCTTTGCAAAAATAAATTATTTTAGATGAAGAATCCCTAAAATAAGGAAAGTGTAAGGCTACATGAAGATATAAATAAGAGGCAAGGCTCACTCATAAAAACACACTTGTACACTTTGTATATCTATTTTATTATGTAAAGCTTCTTGTAAATACTTGTGGATACATCTGAAGTGGTGAATCTCTGAGGTAGCACGAAGGGTTGACGACAGAATTCTCAGATTCACATAAAACCTTATTTTCTGAGGCGTACGCGAGTTGTCTGTGTATAGGGTGAGTAAATGTACACGGGCTGAATGTGTATAGGGTGATTACATGTTGATAAATCCATGAAGCTTGAGAAGATGAAGGTGCATAGGTTCTATATTCTGAGATCAAGCTCCCAGGAAGCTCTAGAGTGCCCAGATACATTAGATCCATCCATTGGTTCAAAAGGTATGTCTTATTTCTATGAATAGTTGGATTTTGATGTATGCATGAGGAATGGCAATAGAGATTTGAGGATTCTCCCTAGAGAGACTAGTGGCTACATGGGATCTTCTGTATAAGTTAGATCTAGAGAAATATAGTGCTGGTATATTTATCATTGATACTTCTTGTTGAGGCACATCTTGTATTTCTTGGCATATGGCTAAGATTTTTTATGGTACATGGTTGAGATCTTGTATTTATTGATGTATTGAGAAGTTGAAAATTAGAAAGGGGTTGATGACTAAGATCAAGTGAGGGATATTATACTTCTTCATGATTACACATACCTATATGGCACATGTCTAGAGAGAGACATACTTGCCTTGAGTAGAGGTTATATATGAGGATGCATGCACAGGGTACAGTTACAGTCTGGATACAGTGATAGGTTACATATCTATGTGAAATAAGTTACAGAGGGTCAGAAGTTTTCAAGTGAAATGAAAACCTAGGTTAAGAAGGCATACACAAGATGAATAACATATAGGGCATGTACATACGCAGGTTGCATAATAGATAGGGCACGTACATATGCGGGTTGCATCACTACAGGTCGCATATCTGTTGTAATTTTGTAGATACATGTTCAATGCAAGTACAGATTGATTATAGGGAAGTTGTACAGATTGGATACAGGTCAATGGTATAGGTTGATACAATTGTACAACAATATATCTCACTGTGACAGGTTGACAATGGTTCCATCATACTACTACTTTAGGGTGGCAGGATAGGGCAAGGACAGGTGGTTGTGGCCACCTTCTAGTTGTAACTGGAGAACATAGGGGTTGTACCCTCCTTCTAGTTGTAGCCAGAGAATTGGGGAGTTGGAGCTTCCCTCAGGTTGTAGCCTAAGAAATTAGGGGGTTGGAGCCTCCTTCGAGTTGCACCTGGATAACAAAGGAAGTTGGTGCTTCCAATGAATGTAATTCTTCAAGACATATAAGAAAAATCATTCTGTGGTTTTCTCCTAATTTGGGTTTACACGTAAAACACTGGTGTATTGTGTATGTGTGTGATTGTTCATTTCTTATTTCTCATTATTGGATAATAATACTACATTTATATAACACTTAGATCAACTTGGATAAAGAGGATTATAATTGCACTATTACTGATTCACCCCCCCTCTCAGTAATCCAACAATTGGCTTCAGAGCAGGTTCCTTCAGAAATCAGTTTAACCACTGAAAGGTAGATCATGGAGAGTACCAACTCATATAAAAATGGAATACCACACTTTGATGGACAATAGTATGCTTTTTGGAGCATAAGGATGAAGACATATATACAACCACAGGGGTTTGAAATTTGGCAATCAATTGTAGATGGATACACAGTACCAACAGTTCTACCAACAAATGACAAAGCAGTGAAACTTGGTCAGAATAATTCCAAAGCTACAAATTCACTTTTGAATGGTCTCAGTGAAACAATATTCACCAAAGTTGCACATTGTAAATCCGCTAAAGAGATTTGGGACAAGCTTCGAAATATTTATGAAGGAGATACAAAAGTCAAAGCAACAAAACTTCAAACTTACAGAGGTCAAGTTGAACAACTAAAAATGAAGGAAGATGAGAATATTGCATCCTACTTCTTAAGAGTTTACAAAATAGTGAATGCAATCATAGGATTGGGAGAAGAAATCGAAGAATCTGTAATTGTTCAAAAGGTACTAAGATCTCTTCCTATGAGATTCAGCCCTAAGATATCATCACTAGAAGAAAGATTGGATCTAAACTCAATAAGCATGGATGAACTACATGGAATCTTCACAGCATATGAAATGAGAATTGAACAGGAAAATTGAGATGTAAAAGAAGCAGCCTTCAAAGCATCCAAAATATCAAAGCAAAAGAAAAAGGAACAAGAAGAATATAACAACAACAAAGATGTCTTAGAAGATGATGAAGAAGTGGCCAACTTCGTCAAAAGACTGAACAAGGGAACCAATGGTAGGTATATAGGTAATCTTCTTTTAATTAGTTTTAATTGTGATGGTATTGGTCATTTTGCTAATAAATGTCCTCATAAGAAAAAGAAAAATGATGACGGTTACTCAAAAGGAAAACACACATATAAAGGAAAAAGAACTACAAATAAATATTTCAAGAAAATCTTATGCATCAAAGAAGACATATCATCATCAGATGAAGATGAAATCAGTGACAGTGAGACAGGAAGAGTTCTATTCATGGCAGTGAAAGATTCTAACAAAGAAGACTCCGAAGAAAAATATGAAGAAGCCGAAGAAGGATATGAAGAAGTCGAAGATGAAATTGAAGAGGCATAAGTTGACTATCGAGAAGAATAAATGTGCGCCATAGAAGTTATCAAAAGAGAAAAGAAGAAAAACAAGAAACTACAAGAAGAACTAGACAATAAAAATGACACTTTTTGGCACAGGGGCAGACCCAGGGTTCAACGCTACAACAGAACACCAACAAAACCCTAACTATTGGCCCTTTCGGCAACACCTGCGAAGCAGATGAAGTCTCACCCGAGGTAGAGGCAGGGGTGGTTGCGAGACTCAGGTGTCTGCAACATTAGATGGGAAACAGATCTGTGATTATGATACTTAAAAGAGCACTTAGCGCCGTCAAATCCTCAATATGCAATCAATATCTACTTCGCTGATAAAACAAAGCTTCACAGAATTCACACTGATCTAAGGCAGTTAAGTACTTAACACACATAGATGGATCATATCTAGAAGAAGCAAGCACTAAGTACATTCATAGAAGTCAGATCTAACATTCTTACACATCATTTAGCACAAATCATGAACAAATTGATCTATCTCTATAAAAGCACTTATCAAGAGAGTCATAAACACATTAAGACAGGAACAAAGCATAACAACACAGTGTTTACGTGGTTCACCCCCACCCTGGGGCTACACCCACCAAATATTCTTCTTTATCATCTTCAGTCAATCAGTTACAAGCACAGAGCCTCAAGAACCTTACTCCTCATAGGACATGAGATCTG
>SNQJ01S0003200.1:342245-352714 GCA_010110895.2 Picea sitchensis
CATAGATACAAGTGTTTCTTATCCAAATGCCTCAAGGGAAGTTCTAAATGATAGATAATAGTTAAATTCATGATTATCAAGGTTTTGTTTTGATTTGGGAGGTGCCTAGCAAGGTGGAAAGGTTAAATTGGTTACCTATTTTCAGGGAAAAAAATTGTCTTTGTGCCAAAAGTGGAAATTTTGACTTATCCCACATCTTATGAAGATATATCAACGTTCGAAGGCTTACTAAACCTGTCAAATACTTTGAAGGACATGCAGACCACTTGAGATAATGAGTTGACGTATTTTATAGGATACTTTCCTATTCTCTTGTATCAGTTTTGACTTTCTATTTCAAGTAAATTTGATCCAGTATTCTAGGATCTCGATATCTGATGCAAAGGATATAAAGCCACAAACTTTTGATAAGTCAGGGGAATTTTTTTGGGATGACAAAAATGTAAAAATGCTCACAGGCTTTAATTGACTGTAATGGATGAATACAAAGACTTTATTTTCCATATTCTTGTGTCATTTTCTGTGGTGAAGTTTTCTCTGATGTAAACTGTTATTGATTTGTTTTCCATATTGTTTTTTTGTTCTCATTTCTTATAAGAAGAGTATTCTTAGGAATTTTCATGAACGCCCTAATCTGGATTAAAGACAATGTTTATGTTTTCTTCTGAAGATTGAATGCAGAATTCAGATAAACTCTGCTCTGCATTTGAAATAACCCCTTATATTTTCCTCTTTCCACCTCACAAATTATAAGAATCCACTGATATGGATGTCTTGCATGGTTATATATGTCTCTGTTATTTATTCATTCAATCATTTTTAATCTTTGACTCCATTTTGCTCAATGATCCTTTTTTATGTCTCAACCAAACCAATTCAAAAATTCATAAACAAACCCTTGTTTTGTACAACTAGCCTAATATCCTATCCCAAACAAATCTAAATTTGATAGAGATATCCCTCTCTAAGTCTTGGAAGGCTATATCCCTAACACAAAGTGGTTTTGTGGTTAACCCTGCTGATTTCCTCCTCAGCCTGGGAAATTACAGGGTGATAACATAATGACGACCATACTGGGGATGTTTCCCTAGTAGTGCACTTCAAATTCCATATTTGATCACCGATGGTGGACAATGATCAGACACAAGAAGGTTTATATCATTCACCTGGCGACTCCAATCAGCTCCAAACAATGCCGACTCAAAGACTCCACAGGAGGAAGAACCTGAAGCATGGTCAAGTAGCCTAGAAAGATTAGGTACTCAAGCCCAAATTGCATTCAAGACATCTTTGGTTTTATACATAATTATGTTCTATATTATTCTAAGCCTGATCAAAAGTACATTGTTGAAGATCACATTGACCACCTGCTAATTGATGAGCCTCAAGAGACTAAGCCCCAAATTGTAGATCATGTACATACTCATATACTTGCAAAAAGCCTGGCGAGATATGAGCCTCATGCTTTATCTCCTGCCATTTTTGAAATTCCAGTTAGCTACAAGCCCTTTGCTTTACCTCCTACACCTGTGAAAATCCCAGACAGATACAAGCCTCTAGAATTGCCTCCTATCCTCCATGACCTCCCTGCAAATTATACCAATAATCTTCCCAGGTTTGATGGAGAGAATGCCAATATTACTGCTGAAAAACACATCCATAGGTTTGAAGATTTCCTTGAACTTTATGAGGTTGAAGGTGATGATGTATATATAATGATGTTTGCCCTGTCTTTGCAAGGTAAAGTTAAGAACTAGTTTAACAATCTCCCTGTTGCAGGCATCAACAATTTCCATCAGTTTGTGCAAGCTTTCCTATATAGATGGGTGATCATGAGAAATTTATTTCTCATCCTAGAAGAGTATGACCATTTGAAAAGACAGTCAGGGGAAGCAGTACATCAGTTTTCATCAATGTTCAATGAGGTATATCACGCAATGCCTATTGATATAAGGCCACCCCCAGGATTAGCTCACTTGCATTTCCCAGATTCCTTCGATCCTAAAATGACATCCCAATTAATATAAAGGAACACTGCAACTCTCGAAGAAATGAAGAACATTGCAGTTGATGTGGAGCCCAAATTGCTGATCAAAAGGTCGAAGGTAAAGAACCAAGAAAAAAAGAAACTGAAATTTTCAGAAGCTAAACTAGACATTCTTCCTAGCACCATGGAAGAGATAATGCAAAAGATTGAAGTTGATGTGGAAACTAACTTGCTAGGAAGAAGTGCAAAGTTAGAGGCAGAAGAAAAAGATAGAACAAAAAATGAAGGGATGGCATCTTCAGAAGTGAAATTAGATATTTTGACAAAAACAATCAACAAGATGATGCAAAAGATTAGCATAAGATGAAAACTTGATGTTCAAAGTCATCACGTTCCATTGATTTCAGAGAAAGAAAAGGTTATTGTTCCCAAACATTTTGCAGCTCACCCTTGGTAACATGGTTTGGATAATTATTCTTTCATGTATTCAATTCACAACGTAGTCAAAGATGAAGTTCCAACTCATCTTGTTGAAGATCCATCAACTGATATGATGTGCATGTTTGATGACATTTCATTCGTGGATGATTTACCCAAGCTTGATCGGTATGATGAAGATTACATTCAGATGGATTTTCCAAAGAAATTAGAAGCATATTGTTGGGAATAAGAAAATCATTTGCAATCCCAACAAGACAATCAATTTGTACATGGAAATTATGACAACAATGATCAAAGTGCAAAAAATCTCAGAGTAAGTGGAAACACTCTGCCCTTATGTTTCTCATCTTTTCAATTTCTGAAAAAGAAACTCTAGGCAAGCTGTAAATAGCGAAGACAAATTTTTTTCTAATGAGTCATCAAAGGACGTCATTAATGACATGGGATCTGTTTTAGACCCAAAATCATAACCACTAATTCCCCTTGATTTTCAAAGTCCAAATGGAAGTCCAGAGCTCACAAAAATATTTGAAATAGTGGAGTGTAATTATGTCCCATTAGATTACAATTCATTTCAAATTTTGAAGGAGACTCTTGAACAAGTGTTGAAGGATAAATACATAAAAAGTCAGGAAATTTCATTTGAATCAATGCAACAGTCTTGTCAGTCTTTTCAGGATCCAATAGTTGATCAGTTGGATGACTTGTGTGGTCAAAATCATTCTTCATTCACCAGTCATGAGCTGAAAAGTTGTTATGATCTTGACATGGTCAATCAATCAACTTCACAATCAAGTTCAACAATAGTCTTACTGCTAAACCTATCGGAACGACTGCAACCATACTAGAAATTGCATGAGGATGCAAATAGCATAGATACGGTGCCAAAGCATGATGCTCACTTGGCTGAATCTAAAAATCAAGGAGCAAGTCATTTCTACCTTGATCCTATAACTACCTATATGGAGAGATTTTGCACTGCGGAGCCCCAATATATATCTGGCATTATTTTTGTTCTTCAGGATTCTCGAGGTCTCCGTTGTAAAGATCAATCATGTTTTCAGAAGTGACCATTACACTTTGTTGTTTTGAATCTATGGACAAAAGGTCAAGTTGCCTTTTCGACTGTGCTAATAAGAAGTCAAGTAGTCCACTAGTCTCAGCAGCTGCTTGACTGGCTACACTGGTATTATTGTATCATTGAAAACAAAAAAATTATCAGTAGTGTAGGGTAGGTAGAAGTTGTGAATAAGCTCAGCATTCTGAGCATCTCTTTTTTCAGCAGTGTTCATTTTGATTTGGTTTCAGTTGAAATATCAAAACAGGTATAGGTTTCATAATAAAATTTTGGGCTCATCCCAATGAATAAAGCACTGGTCTGCATGTTCAGATTTCAGTGGTTATTGACAGCTCCTGAAAGATCTTCCATCCCCAGGTGGAGCCTATGTTAGTTTCCTATAGTTATAGGAGATCTGATGATTCATATATCATTTGTGGGTCTCATGATGAAGTTCCTGGTTTGTTGGTCTCTCGGTTGTTTCCTTTTTGCCCCTCCATCCATTTCGCCCGTATTCTCCATCACCCAACTGCATCCTTCATCCACCATTGTGCCTTTCAGTTCCTCACCCTTCATTCCTTCACCCCTTCGCCAATTTTATCCCTGCACGAATAAAAAAACTTAGTGTTATCTCCTCAAATAACACAGTCAAATTTGTTTATTTAGGTGATAGGAAGTCATTGAAAAATACATTCCTAAAAAATTTTAAGGTTCATTTTTGAGAGCCTTATGTTTGTAATAAAGATTGAAAAATATTGGATTTGGTTTTTATTTCAAAAAAGTCAAATTATAGGTTTCGGTGGCTAAGTGCCTCTCCAAAATCGCTTCTACGCCACTGAAATCCCTAGCTTTCGACAGGTTAAACCCAAAATTTGGGGCTATTTTAGCCACCGAAATCGCAAAATCTTGGAAATAGTCAATAAGTATCATCACGTGCCCGAATCGAAAAAAGTAAGGTGATATGATTGCAATTAGTCCCCGAAAAGATAGAAGGAAGGACGATTGAAGACTTGGATCTCATCTCTGCGTGATATATCAAATCTTTTTTAAACTTTTGTTTCATAAAATCACGTGGTTGTGTACTTCCTATCATTCGAGTTTCCCAATCATGATTATTTCAAATCTTAAATTGCCTTCTCACATCCCTCGTAATCATGCCATTCCTTAATGTATATCCCATATTTCTCGTCTCTGTCATAGTTGAGCCAAACCTCCCTAATTTTGTGTTGTGTGGTCTCCCTCCAAGCCCAAATTTCCAATTGCAAGTACAGGAGCATTCCAAGAAATGACGTGAGGAGGACCAACTTTGAGGAAGGAGCTTGATAATATTGGTTACCTAGAATCACACCCAGAGGTGTGTCATCTCTTCAAGGACGTGGGTTGTTACAAATTTTGTAAAAAAGTGCAGAGCTCTCATGAGCAGGTGGAAAAAGATTTTGCTATGACTTTTGAATGAGGAAAAGCAGTCATTGGCCAAGATGAATTCCAAGTAGATGAATACCTCATAGCTGAAGTGAAAGAGCTTCCAAGGACTGGAGAAAACTGGTTCAAAACCACTGTTACAAAGGATGTTGAATTTAGGTCCTACTTGAAACCAGAGCACAAGTGTTTGATATGGAAGAAAGACATTCCTATGTCTTTTCTTGAAGAGAAATGGAAACACTTGTTAAATGCCATCCTTTTTTATATAAATTGTGAAGGTAGATACAATAGGGTGTTGATCTATCATTTTAAACTCATGAACCACTTCACTGGTAGGAGCCCACTCAATCTGCCTTACTATCTTCACAGGATCCTGAATAAGATGGCTCATCAAGTTAAAGTCAAACCCAGCAAGGTGGAAGGTATATCGTCTCATCATGGCTTGATCAAGCTATTGATTTGTGAGCTATTGTAGAGAAGGAACAAGGATTGGGGCCACTTCTTATATTGGAATGAGTTTCAGACAGATATACAACCATATAGGACAATCATAAGCTGTGGAGATTAGCTGATCATTTGAAGAAAAATGTCAGGTTATTGAGGTAGCAAGCCATGCCTTCAAGACCTCAGCCTCAAGCACCTTTTGATCTTGAAACCCTATCAAGTTAAAACATCCATTTGAATGATCTATAGGCAACCAACAATCCTACAAACATTCTAGAACCTTCTCAAGAAGCAAAGGCTTCAGAAGATCAGCCCTGAAGTGTTTTAAAGATAAGACAAAAGGTATTTTGAAATTTTGTTAATGTTCACTAAGACATGAATTTCGGTGGCTTAGGCGAACATTTCAACTGTTCATTAGGCACCGAAAGCAGAGATTTTAGTGTCTAACAAGCTCAGATTTTACCTCTATTAGCCACCGAAAGCACATACAGGGTAGAGAAGCATTGTTTTCACATAGATCCAAGTGTTTCTTATCCAAATGACTCAAGGACAGTTCTAAATGATAGATAATAATTAAATTCATCATTATCAAGGTTCTGTTTTGATTTGGGAGGTTCCTAGCAAGGTGGAAAGGTTAAATTGGTTACCTATTTTCTGGGCAAAAAACTGTCTTTGTGCCAAAAGTGGAAATTTCGACTTATCCCACATATTATGAAGATCTATCAGCCTTCGAAGGCTTACTACACCTGAAAAAGACTTTGAAGGACATGAAGCCCACTTGAGATAAGGAGTTGAACTATTTTGTAGGATACTTTCCTATTCTCTTGTATCAGTTTTGACTTTCTATTTCAAGTAAATTTGATCCAGTATTCTAGGATCTGGATATTTGATGTAAAGGCTATAAAGCGAAATTTTTTTGATAAGTCAGGGGATTTATTTTGAGATGACAAAAATGTAAAATTTATCACAGGCATTAATTGACTGTAATGGATGAATACAAAGGCTTTATTTTCTAGATTCTTGTGTCATTTTCTGCGGTGAAGTTTTCTATGATGTAAATTGTTATTCCTTTTTTTTTCATATTGTTTTTCTGTTCTCATTTCTTATAAGAAGGGTATGCTCAGGATTTATCATGAACACCTTGATATGGCTTAAAGACAATGCTTATGTTTTCTTCTGAAGATTGAATGCAAAATTCAGATAAACTCTACTCTGCATTTGAAATAACCCCTGATCTTTTCCTCTTTCCACCTTACAAATTATAAGAATCCATTGATATGGATGTATATGCTAGTTATATATGTCTCTATTATTTAATCATTCAATCATCTTTAATCTTTGACTCCATTTTTCCCAATGATCCTTTTTTATGTCTCAACCAAACCAATTCAAAAATTCATAAACAAACCCTTGTTTTGCATAACTAACCTAATATCCTATCCCAAACAAATCTAAATTTGATAGATATTTCACTCTCTGAGTATTGGAGGGATCGATCCCTAACTTGAAGTGGTTTTGTGGTTACCCCTGGTGATTTCCTCCTCAGCCTGGGAAATTACAGGGTGATAACAGAATGGCGACCATACTGGGGATCTTTCTCCAGTAGTGCAGTTCAAATTCCAGATCTGATCACTGATTGTGGGTAGTGAGTAGACACAATAAGGCTGAGATCATTCACCTGATGACTCCAATCAGCTCCAAATAGTGTAGAATCAAATAATCCACTAGAGGAAGAACCTAAAGCATGACCAAGCAGCCTAGAAAGATCAAGTACTCAAGCCCAAATTACATTCAAGACATCTTTTGTTTTATATGTAATTATGTTCTATCTTATTCTAAGCCTAATCAAAAGTACATTGCTAAAGATTACTTTGACCACCTGCTAATTGAGGAGCCACAAGAGACTAAGCCCCAAATTGTAGATCATGTACATACTCATATACTTGCAGAAATCCCGGTGAGATATGAGCCTTGTGCTTTATCTCCTGCCATTGTTGAAATTCCAGTTAGCTACAAGCGCCTTGCATTACCTCCTACACCTGTGAAAATCCCAGACAGATGCAAGACTCTATAATTTCCTCCTATCCTCCATGACATCTCTGCAAATTATACCAATAATTTGCCCAGGTTTGATGGAGAGAATGCCAATATTACTACTGAAAAACACATCCAGAGGTTTGAAGATTTCCTTGAACTTTATGAGGTTGAAGCTGACAATGTATATATAAGGATCTTTTCCCTGTCTTTGTGAGGTAATGTTAAGAATTGGTTTAACAATCTCCCTTATGCAAGCATTAACAATTTCCATCATTTTGTGCAAGTTTTCCTAGATAGATGGGTGATCATGAGAAATGTCTTTCTCATCCTAGAAGAGTAGGACCATTTGAAAAGACAGCTAGGGGAAGCAATACAACAATTTTTTATCAAGGTTTAATAAGGTATATCACGCAATGACTGTTGATATAAGGCCACCCCCATGATCGGTTCACTTGCATTTCCCAGATGCCTTCGATCCTGAAATGACATTCCAATTAAGAGAAAGGAACACTGCAAATCTCAAAGAAATGCATAAAATTGCAGTTGATGTGGAGGCCCACTTGCTAATCAAAAGGTCAAAGGTAAAGAACAAAGAAAAAGAGCAGCTACAATTTTCAGAAGCTAAACTATACATTCTGGCCAGCACCATGGAAGAGATAATGCAAAAGATTGTGGCTGATGTGGAAGCTAACTTGCTGGGCAAAAGTCCAAAGTTAGAGTCAGAAGAAAAAGATAGAACAGAAAATGAACAGATGACATCTTCAGAAGTGAAATTAGATATTCTGACCAACACAGTCAACAATATGATGTAGAAGATTAGCATAAGAGAAACACTTGATGTTCAAAGTCATCATGTTCCATTGATTTTAGAGAAAGAAAAGGTCATTGTTCCAAAACATTTTGTAGCTCACCCTTGGTAGCATGGTTTGGATAATGATTCTTTCATGTATTCAATTCACGATGTAATCAAAGATGAAGTTCCAACTCATCTTGTTGAAGAGCCATCAGTTGATATGATGTGCATGTTTGATGACATTTTATTCATGGATGATTTACCCAAGCTTAATCAGTATGATGAAGATTACATTCAAATGGATTTTCCAAAGAAATCAACAGCATACTATTGGGAAGAAGAAAATCATTTTCAATCCCAACAAGACAATCAATTTGTACATGGAAATTATGACAGCAATGATCAAAGTGCAAAAAATCTCAGAGTAAGTGCAAACACTCTTCCCTTATGTTTCTCATCTTTTCAATTTCTGAAAAGAAACTCTAGGCAAGTTGTTAATAGTGAAGACATAAAATTTTCTGATGAGTCAGTAAAGGACGTCATTAATGACATCTGATCTGTTTTAGACCCAAAATCACAACCACTAATTTCCCTTGATTTTCAAAGTCCAGATTGAAGTCCAGAGCTCGCAAAAAGATTTGAAACAGTGGAGTGTAATTCTGTCCCATTAGATTACAATTCATTTCAAATTTTGAAGGAGACTCTTGAACAAGTGTTGAAGGATAAATACATAAAAAATTAGAAAATTGCATTTGAATCAATGAAACAGTCTTGTCAGTCTTTTCAGGATCCAATAGCTGATCGGTTGGATGGCCTGTGTGGTCAAAATCATTCTTCATTTGCCAGTCATGAAAAAAAAAGTTGTTATGATCTTGACATGGTCAATCAATCAACTTCACAATCGAGTTCAACAACAGTCTTACTACTAAACCTATTAGAACGACTGCAACCGTGCAAAAAATTACATGAGGATGCAAATAGCATAGATGCAGTGCCAGAGCATGATTCTCACTTGGCTGAATCTAAAAATCAAGGAACATGTCATTTCTACCTTGATCCTATAACTACCTATATGGAGAAATTTTTCACTACAGAGCCCCAATCTCTCTCTGGCATTATTTTTGTTCTTCAGGATTGTCGAGGTCTCCATTGTAAAGATCAATCATGTTTTCAGCAGTGGCCATTACTATTTGCTATTTTGAATCTATGGACAAAAGGTCAAGTTGCCTTTTCGACTGTGCTAATAGGCAGTCAAGTAGTCCATTGGTCTCAGTAGCTACTTGACTGGCTACACTGGCATTATTGTATCATTTAAAACAACACAACTATCAGTAGTGTAGGGATCAATCTCCAAAACAACAGAGCAAGAAACAAATCCAAAAATCTATGAATAAACAATCAAAGGGGATAGGAAGATATACAAGGAATATTATAGGGACACTCCTCCATCGAGAACATTCAGATTTCAGAATCAACAACAGACAAATAGGCCTCAAGAACAAGAAACATTCATAAGAGCACCTTCTTTCATAAGATCTTCAACTCCCAGGTATCAAACTATATTTTTCGGTTTATGTTAAGCATGTAATAATTTTGGACATAAAGCTTTGAATTCCAGATCCAAGAACATGAACAATAACAACTTTGAAATTCATACACAAAGGGGTTATTCAAGAAGACCTAGTGAAACACAAAGAAGAAGTTACAAAATGTTTGAATCTTTGAGCACTGAAGTGGAATGTTACAAATGTAACAATTTTGGACATGTGGCCAAAGATTGCAGAATGACGGTCCCTCCTAAAGAACCTCAACAGAATAAAAACAATCACAGATAAGAACCTTAGAAAATGACATGGATAAGAAATCAAGATTAGTATAGAAATGAAGAATGCACAGTCATTCTACAAGATAAGTAGAAGAAACACGGTTGGTATTTTGACAGTGGGTGTTCAAAACACATGATAGGTGATAAGGACAAATTTCTTACATTGCGAAAGGAAATAAATGGATCAGTCTCCTTCGAAAATGATAATTCATCCAAAATAATTGGAGAAGGGACAGTCCAAATTGGGAAAGAATAAAAAGGCACAAAATGTTCTACTGGTAGAATATATGAAACACAATATTCTAAGTGTGAGTCAAATGTGTGACCAAGGTCATAAAGTTACTTTCGATTCAAGAAAGTGTGAGAAAATAAGAGAAGGTTCAAGGAAATTGGTTGGTGCAATTGCAAGAACTTCAAACAACATATATGTGTTAAGTGAAATTTGAAATGAAAAGTGTTGTAT
>SNQJ01S0003200.1:358417-368758 GCA_010110895.2 Picea sitchensis
GATTTTAACACTTTGATAATATAAATAAAATGATCCATTTGAAGATGGACCAGGAGATGTAGCCCAAGAGAGGGGTGAACTCCTTTATCATTTTGTTGTGTTATGTGCTTATTTTGATGGTTTTTTATGTCTGTTTATGTTGTTCATTTCAAGTATAAAAACTCAATAACTTTATGTTCTTGCAACTTGATCCAATTTCCCAATACACATACATTTTCCACCTTCAAATTTCTATACACAAACCTTTTCATTTTCAGATCAAGTTGGTATCATAGCAAAGGTTTTTGAAGGTTTGATTGTTTGCAAGTGTTTTGTTTTTTGATGCTTACAAATTTGAAGCTCACAAGAGGAGAAGGGAAACTTGTAGAGACATGTTCTCAACTTTCAAGAAGGAGAACCATAAATTCACCTCAATATTCAAGGAGGAATTCACCAAGTATGGATCATGAGGAGAGTCATGAAATTCCTACTTCAGAAGATGAAACTTTCAGAAAAGATTTTTATGATATGACATAAATGGTGAAAGTTTTATTTGAAGAAAGGAATGCAATGTTGCAAGGAGAAAGCTCCAATCCTCCAAGAGGTAATGAGATAATTATCATAAGAATCCAAAGGGGAATGGAGGGAATGATGACACTCCACCTCCTTCACCTCCATCTTCCACTTCTTCTAGCATTTCACAACCATCTCCAAATTCTCCAAAAGAACATGGTAAAATTCCTCCACAAACTCATTTTCTTAACCTTGATATTAAGTTTGAATTTCCTATGTACAACAGAGAGGTAAATGCTGAGAAATTGGATAATTGGATTTTTCAAATTGAAGTGTATTGTAGGATACACAGAATCCAATATGATGAAACTAAGATTCAACTTGATTCTCTTAGATTGGAAAGTGCAACACTCATTTTCTAGGAAGACAAAACTCAAGAGGACATGAAGAAGCATGGTAAAGTTTTATCCTCTTGGAATTATTTTATTGTTTCAATTAAAAGGAAATTTATCCATTAGAATACATGAAGAAATCTACTATGGATTGGAAAAACTTTAGACAAGCTAAAGGGAAAAATGTGCAAATCTACACTCAAGAATTTAGAATAAGAGCTTTGATTTTGAGTATAGATTTATCTTCTAGAGAAACTTTACTCAAATACATTGGAGGATTTCATAGCTACTTGAGACACACAATTGATATGTTTAACCCTACAAATCTAGATGCAGTTTGTGTACATGAAACTCATTTAGAAGCAAGAGAGAGGAATTATCCTCAAGAGGGAAGAAATAATCCATTTTATAATGGAGACAAAGGAAAGAGGAAATTCAAAGGAAGTGGAAAGAAGAATGATTCAATCAAGAAAGAGGGAAAAAACTCACATGTAAACACTGTTCAAAATATGGCCATCATGAAGACTGTTGTTGGAAACTCCATCCTGAAGAGAGACCCAAAAAGTTCAATAATAAAGTGAAACCAAAGAATATTGCAACTACACAAGATGATTCAGGTTTTCATTATGGAGATGAAACAAAAATCACAACCATGGGTTCTCAAGGTAAGGACTCTATTTCTGGTACTAGTTCTTCAAGTAGTAGCCTCAATGAAACTCAACATGAAAAAGAAATAATAAATCTTTTCCATATAAGGGTTATTTCAAGGCGTACCAAGATATATACTCTATTTAATATTGGATCTCAAGAAAACCTCACTTCTGAAGAAATTGCATTTGGAAACAACTCCTCATCCTAAACCATATCCTCTAGGTTGGATATGTGACAATTGTTGGGTTATGAACAAGGTACAAATATCTTCCTTATTCCCACGATTCATGATATAATCTTGATTGACTTTTCAGTTAATTAGGGATAAGAAGGATAGAAAATGATCAATATGTCTTCTAGTGTTATTATTTAAGTTATATTAAATAAGATTCTAAAATATGATTGGAATTGTTTGATTTTGTTCCAGGATTGGATAAATGTTGTCAAACCCGAGATAGCAAAGGAGATCTTGAAGATGCGCAAGCTATTGGAGGTTGAGGATTTTTGTGCAAAGAAGTTTTGAAGATGATTTGATTTTATATATTGTAAATTTATAATAGTAAAGAAATCTTGAGGATCTCTCGATCCTCAGGATGACTTAATTTACCCAGATTATTGTGATATATAGAGGGTAATAGATCTTGAAAGGGGGATAGAGAAGAAATTGCATTCATAACTCATAATTTCTCTGCGCAAACAGTTTTTGTAAATGTCGTACCAGCTATGGAATCAATAAAATCTTTGAACGTTTTCACCATTTCTACATACTAAGTTTCTAGCAGCAGTGCTTCTAAGGACCAAGGGCCTAGTTTGAAGGAGTTATTGTTTCAATCTGTAATCGTATCAGTTTTGATTTATGTTTTATTATTTAAATTTACTTTAAAATAGTTAAAGATAGATGCACAAGTGTGTTAATTCTTTACTGTTGATTGCTTATAAGAGATAGATGTTTTGGTTTGAATGTTATTGATTGTTGTTCCAACTTCCATTGTTGTAGTTTTCTTCTTGACTGTTCCTCACATTTTCATGCGCGTTGTTCCTTTTCCTTAGATTTGCATCTGTTGTTCCTTTCAATTAAGTTACATTTTCCATTCCTTTTAGTTAAGTTACATTTGTTGTCACTTTCGATTAAATTATAATTGTTGTTTCTTTCTATAGATAGAGTAATTTGCTATTTCCTTTCCAACAATTTGATTCATAGTTGATAGCTTCTGCAAGTCTTTACTTAGATTCAATTACTTCTTTTTAGTTAAATGAATTCAATAGATTAGTTAGTTCCTTTTCATTCGCAGCATGTTAGTAATCAAATTTCAATTCCATTAAGTAAGATCTTAGTCTCAGAATCTTTAATGAACATTTGAGGAACTTGATTGTGGATAAAATTAGGTTTTCTTTAACTACGCGATTTTAGCCTCTACGAGCTATCTGAATATACTTTGTTGATATTCTTGAGATAAAAGATGAATCCTCGGGTTGATAAATTAATGTTAAACTAAGGCTATTTTTAGACATCTTTAGACCCCCAACATTTTGGCGTTGTTGTCGGGGATAATGTCAAAGGTAGAATAGGTTGTGTCTATGGAGGACCAGGTATTGAAGAGAGAAGGTAAGAACCTACGCATGCAATAAGTAATATTCTTATGCCAACGGTTACCCCCAGTTGAAAATTAAGAGGTCATATAGGTGTTTCTTTTTGAATTTATTTTTTGCATGAAGTGTGTATGACTAAGAAGAAAGATCTTGAAAAACCAAAACCCCCACCAAAAACTACCAAAGCCCATTGCGCGGTGCTCCCTGGGAGAAGCACTTTCATAGACGACATCATCCGAAAAGTTGAATCTCAAGCTTCAGTCGGACATAGGAAAGAACCTATCCTAATCCCTCAGGCAACAGTTTCACCAACTGCAGCCAATGCTGAGATTCATAGAAAAGCTGAAGGGATTGAGAAAAGGTTTCAAAGCATAGACCTTCCACCCCTCAACCCTTTAGATGAGAGAAATTCTCGTAATCTGGAGGAAGGATAAGGAGAAACCAGTGGGGTTGCCAAGGCAGACCCATCACCACCCCTTGATCCTGAATCTCCTATAAAAGAAGAAGGCATACCTAAAATCCTAGATAGAGGGAGTGCAATTAAATCCCCTAGTGGATCAAATAATCAACCACCTTGAATAAAACACCCATATCAAGAAATTCCTGAAGAGTTTTGGCACATTTTTCGATCAAATGGCGCAACCAAATCAACAACTACCCCAGACGTCCACATTGGAATATCCGATAGTTGATCCAATCACCAATTCTCCCATGAAAGAAATTCCCCTACAGAACCTGCCAACCTTCCATGGATTGATTTCAGAAGACCTGGATACATTCTTATTCGAATTTGATGTCCTATGTAGATGGTATAATTACACCTTTGAACCCCAAAAATTAAAAATGTTCCCCTCTACCTTGAAGGGAGCAGCTCTACACTGGTTTATGGGATTAGGAGGTGGAACCATTAACTCATGGGATGAGATCAAGCAAGCCTTCTTGAAAAAATATAAGGATTATTGTAGAACCAGGGACCTAAAATATGAAATCTTTCAAATTACTGTAAAAGAAAATGAATCATTAAAAGAATATGTTGAGAGATTTTGGTATACCTTGCAGAGATCGCCCTATGGTACATTACTAGGTGAAGTAATTAAAGAAACTATGATTAAAGGTATGAAGTATGAATGGGTAGAAACATTAAATATAATGAGGAAGGGTGACATTTATCAAGAAACTTATGATAAAATCATTCTATTGTGCATAAAGTTCTCACGAGGAAGTACACAGACTAGATTAGGAATGTGAACTTCCCTCACTAGAAATAACAACATTACCAGTGGGGGTGTTACCTGAGCTGAAGTTGGTAATCTCTTAGAAAATTTCAAAACATATATTCTGAGTACTTTGACTAGACAATTGGATGTATTGCAGGCCAAACAAAACCAAGCAGAAGCAGAACAGACTTTGGCCATATTTTTCCACAGATGCAGAAAAAAGCATGGTTCAAGGGAATGTCCTTTGGATGTGGTTCGGGTTTGCACTATTTGCACCAAATATCACGACACGGAGCAATGCCCATCACTCCCTGGACTAAAATATGTATTTAGAGAAGCAAAAGAGGAAAGATAACCATTATATTTGATGGCTCAACATCGTCAATGGTAGGCTCACCCTCCAAATACACTCCAGGACCCCTCCTCTTTCTTTTTTGGATAGTATAATGATCAACAAAATTATGTTAATGCATGGCAGAGCCAACCGTTTACTAATCAGAACTGGCAGCCTCAACAATACCCACCTACAAATCCCACTTGGCCAAACCAACCACCCACAAATCCCATCTGGAAGAATCAACCAACTACAAGTTCCACATGGCCTAACTCACAATACCCCACCTCATCCTGGAAAAACTCAAATAGAAACCCCTACCCTCCGTAGTGGCCTAATACAACTGCCCAAAACCCAAATTGGAATGATAATTGGTAGCACCCCATGGGGATAAACAATCAACCCATGGGGATGGCCCCTCAAACCCAACCCACGTTGCAAGCTCCACTCCAACTGCCCCAAAACCCTCAATCACAATTGTGCCCTCAATTACCATCCCAACCCCACCCAAAACCTAATAATAGACTAGTTCATCTCATCCAGATTATGGATAATGGGGAAGAGGATACCAACTTGGTAGGGTGCAACGAAATCCGATTGAGATCGGGGACTATAATCTCTCCTGAAGAAGATAATATTTTCCAAGAGAAGGAGAATGAAAATAACAAACAACCAACAATAACGCCCTTGACTATGGTAATAACATAATAAATTGAGCAGGAGGGAAACACAGTCAAGTCACAGGATGAAACTCCTTCCCCTTCATTCCCCGAAATATTGATGATAGAAAAACCTACCGTCTATCCTAACTTCGACATTGTAGGGGAACTCAAGAATTTATATGTCAAGATCCCACTCCTGCAGGCTCTGCCATTCCAATATATGCAAAAACGATTAAGGAACTATGTGGGAGGAAGGATGTTAGGAAAATTAAAAATTCATCATCAACAGTTCGTGTAGTAGGAGCCTTGTCTGATCTAATTCTAGGTAGACAAGAACTAGTCAAATATGCAGATCAAGGGAACCCCATAGTAACATTTCATATCTAGGGCTATTCTTTTCCAAATACACTAGTTGATTTGGGGGCAGCCATCAATATCTTGACTATGGAAACCTGCAACACCCTAGGTTTTGACTCCTTCGAACCCATCCCAATTATGTTACAATTGGTTGATTGATCAATGGTTAGACCAGTTGACACTACTACATGACATAACAATCTCAATCGACTCTTGGGAATATCCAACAAATTTCCTCATCATCAACCCAAGAAGTGTACTCGAAGGGCATCCATTGATATCGGGCATACCATGGCTTGCAACAACTGATGCGTACATAGGATGTCGAATGGTTAATATGACAATTTCTAGAGGAGGTGTCACAAAAAATACCATGTTATATCCTCCAGCCAAGCGAAGCCCGACTTTCATATATGCACAATTGCCACCACCACGATATCAATAAAAGGATTTACGAGCCCCTCTCATGCTGGAAGAATCTCTTAGACTCAATAACCAGCTAGAGGATGATGTAATTAGTGGGTTTATTAATAGCCCATCCACCGTGGGTAATCCAACATGCCAGATGCTCCAAGCTATTCTTGACTGTGAAGCATAGGGAGACTCACTGGAAGATTTAATGGAACAACAAATCTGGACTACCATTGTTCATAACAACAAATCCATTGAGATCGCACCAGGGAAGTCTTTAAACATCAATGCCAATTTAGATGAAAAACAACAACAAAAGTTGATTCAAGTCCTTTCTAAATACCAAGAAGATTTTGCTTGGGATTATTCTAACATGAAAGGTATTGATCCGCAACTCTCCACACACCACATTTATATGGAGAAATATGCCTGACCTATCCGATAGCCATAGAGAATACTAAATCCCCACCTCAGGGATATTGTTAAAGAAGAATTACAAAATCTTTTGGATGTAGATTTCATATATCCTATATCAGATAGTCACTAGATTTCCCCATTAGTGATCATCCCAAAGAAAAATGGGAAATGGTGAATCTGTGTTGACTATAGGGAACTTAACAAAGCCACTCAAAAGGACCACTTCCCCTTACCTTTCATCAATCAGGTCCTGAATAATTTGGCAGGGAAGAAATTATTTTCTTTCCTAGACGGTTTTAGTGGCTATAATTAGATCCAGACTACCCCCAAAGATCAAGATAAAACTACATTCACATGCCCCTCGGGTACCTTTGCATACAAAGTATTTCCCTTTGGAATTTGTAATGCTCTAGCCACATTCCAAAGGGCCATCCTGAGCATATTCAGTGATTTTATCAGTGAAGGGATTGAAGTTTACATGGATGATTTCACTCCTTATGGCGACGAATTCGATCAAACACTGAATAATCTGGAGAAGGTACTAGAACTGTGCATTGCTACTAGGTTATGTTTAAGCCATGAAAAATGTCACATGATGATGACAGAAGGTGTGATACTAGGGAATTATATTTCTGCATATGGAATCAGAGTAGATCCAACAAAAATAGATGTAATCCTTAATCTACCTACAACACACACACAAGCTAAGGTACGTAGTTACCTTGTCTCTTCAGGATACTATCGCAGATTTATGGAAAATTTTGTAGGAACCGCTGCACCTCTACATGCTTTGACTGGTAATGTGGAGTTCCAGTGGTCTGACAAGTGTGATGTGGCATTTGCAAGACTCAAAAATATGATCTCAACAAAACCAGTGTTGAGAGGACCAAATTGGAAAATACCATTTCACATCTCCACCGATGCATCATATATTTCCATAGGCGTTGTCCTTGGATAGGAAGAAGGAAAGAAACCCTACACCATTTATTTTATTATAAATAATATTACTCCATCTGAACTTAATTATACAGTAATAGAAAAATATTTTTTAGCTGTTATACATGCCATCAATAAACTTCTTCATTATATAACAGGCTATCCAATTATTCTGTATATTGATCATTCTGCAATTAAATATCTAGCTAATAAACCGATTACTAATGGACGGGTTACTCGGTAGTTATTACTATTGCAAGAATTTTACATCACCATCAAAGATCGACCCAAGAGAGAAAATATTATCGCAGACTTCCTGTCCCGCATACCCAAAACAAATGAATCCTTAAAAGTTGAAGATCAATTTCCAGATGAGCATTTGTTTTCCGTCACCACAAAGCCACCTTGGTACACTGATGTGGCAAATTATCTGGCAGAGGGAAAATTACTGGCACATCTATCATCAAGGGAAAGAAATATGATCGTCCATCGTAGAGCACGATTCACTTGGATCGATGGATATCTCTTCCACATAGGAGCTGATCTCTAGATCTGCAGATGCGTACGAGAGGATGAAATCTATGACATACTAAAGGAAGGACATTATGAGCCCTATGGTAGGAATTTTTCAGAACGCAGGACTGGACACAAAATTTTACATATGGGTTATTATTGGCCCTCAATATTCAGAGATGCGAAGAAATACGTCAAGACCTGCAACAGTTGTCAGCGGATGGGAAAACTAGGTCAAGCTGATGAAATGCCCTTGAAAGCACAAGTAGTCACTGAACCATTTGAGAGATGGGAACTAGAATTTGTTGTCCCCTTCAATCCAAAGTCAAATCAGAAGGCTGATATTCTAGTCACAACAAACTACATTACCAAATGGGTAGAGGCAGAAGCCTTACCAAATGCAACAAAATAAGTAGTCATCAAATTTATTTTTAAATTATTTGTATGCTATGAACTACCTAGGGAAGTAATCACTGATGGGGGTTCACAATTTATAGCTCATAGAATCACCAACACCCTAGAAAATGATCACATTAAGAACATAGTTACTTCTCCATACCACCCACAGGAAAACAAACAAGTAGAAAGCACCAATAATGTCTGGAAGAAATCCTGACAAAGATTGTCTCAACAAACCAAAATAATTGGGATACTGAGCTCCCAAATGCCTTATGGGCTTATTGCACAACATGGCATAACACAATTGTATACTCTCCTTATCACATAGTCCATGGTAAATAACCCATCTTCCCAATCGAGTTTGAGATCAAGACCCTAAGGATGGCCCAGGAAATTGGACTGGATCTAACAGAAGCACATAAACAGTGCCTTCAGTGACTCAACGAGTTGGATGAACCACACTTGTCTACTGTGGAGCGCACCACCGTTATTAATCATCAGAGAGTGACCTGGCATGACAAACATATCAAGAAGAAATCATTCAAGAAAGGTGATTGGGTGCTTCTCTATGATTCCAGATTTCAGGATTTATCGGGAAAATTACATACACGGTGGCTGGGACCATATGAAATTAATGAAGTCCATGATAATGGCATGGTTACATTAAGCACCATCAACAGGTCTGGATATCTATTTTTGGTCAATGGACATTGGCTACAACTTTACCATCAACCACCTTCAAAAGAATCTTTCTACCAGGAAGTAAGTAAGGACCCCACCGTTCAAATTTTGGCTGGTTGGGAAGGTAACCCAACCACTCCAACTCCATAAATGATGAATTTTGTTGACACTATACATACTGTATATAGTTTTTATAGATCCAATTGAGTTGTTAGTTTTCTTTTTTTTAGTTTTATGAAAGTCACTTTGGAAAATAAGAATTACAGAAGATGACTGTAATGTACACAATTAGCACTCTTTTTTGTTCCATACTCTTGCTTTATCTTATCACAAGGACCTTGTCTCTCACAAAAAAATGAATATGTCATGTTCCGAAACATTGATCGGGCAAATATAACGAACTCAGACCATCCAATACTTGATTTTGAAATAAACTGACCCATAACAATTGAATGAATTTATTTGATTACTAATCAACCTTAGATTCAAGAAACAAAACATTTTTTTCCATGGGAGGTATCCAAAAATTACCTAATCAGATGGCTAAAATTTTAACAGATGTCATGATTGTTGTTCCTTTGAGTAGTTGTTGTTCATTTGAATGGATCAACTACCATTCCTTTTGTGCGATTTTTGTTCCTTTGAGTATCGTTGTTGTTGATTTGAGCGGAGCACCTACCGTTACCTTCGCGCGATTGTTTTTCCTATGAGTATGGTTGTTGTTCATTTGAACGAAACAACTATCATTCCCTTCACGCGAATGTTGTTCATTTGAATGGAGAAATTGTCGTTCCCTTCATCGTGATTGTCGTTCCTTCATCTCGGGTCCCGTTGTGCATTCTAAAAATGAATAGTTGTTGTTCCTTCTGTGTTTTTCCTTATTGTCGTTCATTTCCTTTAGGCTGATTAAAATGTTATCCATTCCTTTGGGGTACGACTTTCACTAAGTAATTTTTACCAGCATTATTTCTAATGAGTTGTCATTATTTTGTGGACTATCTCTTATACCTTATCAAATTGTTTTTGGATTAATTTCTTCAAAATATCTTAAATCTTGTTCATAATCTATAACCACCATAATTAGTTTCTTTTCCCTATACACATACCAATATACTTGAATGATAATTTGCCTTCATATTATAATAAGGAATATTAAGCACACTTTTTCCTGGCATCCTTACACTTCTTTACACCATCCCTTACTCTTAAGGAGTAGATGAGCCTCCCTTAATACAGCCCTGAAAAAAATAAAAATAAAATGAATGATGAGAAAAGAAAAAATATAAAAA
>SNQJ01S0003201.1:2900-13144 GCA_010110895.2 Picea sitchensis
CGACAAACCACTATGAGAAAGTAAAATCTTGCATTAAAACAATCCAATACATGACAAATAATGAAAATCACTATCTCAAAACTACAAGACTATGAATCAAATCTCAATCACTCTACTCTTCTATTCTCTATTCTAGAGAGAGGCCTCCTCCCAAATGAGGAGAGAACCCGTTTATTTATACATGAATAAAGATAACAAACTCATAATTACAGATCCACTTTTCTCTCAACCTATCCCTTCTAATCCTCCAAAAATATCTTGGATAAGATATTTTATCCATGATCTTATCCTTGAAGTTAGCTTGAATGATTATCTCCAAATCAAAGCTTGAAGATGAAATTCGAATTTGAAGCTAGGGGGTGATTTTTGACTTTGTGAAAATCTTCAATTATGCCTGTAGTCATCACAAAACTCATCCAACTTTGAGATATAATGAAAATATGTTAATTTTCTAATATTTAATCACAAATTCTCTTAAAAATACTCAAAATAAATAATTTGGAAAATGGAAATGTAAACCCATGTGTTTTTATGAAAGTGATGATAATTATGGTTTTATGGAAGAATGAAATGGAAATAAAGGCGACAAATGGTATATGGAAGATGAATAAAGTGTCGTATTTTTGCGACCCAAGAAGGTTCAAGCAAATCTGGAAGTCACAGGCCTTCTGATGAGAAAAGAAGACCCATAAGTGTTAGCATACACCACCACCACTCCCTGAGGCATTCCAATAAGATATCACATAGCATCTCAAGTCCATCCCTTGTCAGAAATCATAAGAGGTCTCAGGTGGATGAGCTATGAGGAGAAATGAAAAAAATCAAACCTCCTACATTTGATGGTGAGCACAAGAAGGATGAAGATGCAGAGACATGGTTGTTGGGCATGAGAAAATATTTTCAATTGCATAATTATTCTTCTCATGCAGAAGGTAGAATTGTTATCTATCAACTCAAGGGAAAGACATCCATGTGGTGGGATCACCTTGTGCAGGTGTAGAACATTAAAGAGAAAAGTTTTACTTGGAGGGAATTCAATAGGTATTTTGAAAAGAAATACTTGACTAAGAGATATTATGGCAAGAAAATGAAAGAGTTATTTGAACTCAATCTTGGGAGTATGACCATTGATGAATATGAAAGAAGGTTTTTAGAACTGTTGAAGTATGTCTCTTTCATCAAGGATGAGACAGTTAATATTCAAAGGTATTTGAGTGGATTTCCATCATTTATCAGTGATAAAATAAAGTATGATGATCCCAAGACATTGCAGGAGAGATAAATGCCTATATGATCAGCAGAAAGCAAGGCCAACTTTCCAAAAATCTTGGGAAGACAAAAAGAAATTCAAGGTGGATTAGAGGAAGAAGGAATCTAAGCTTCCATTCTTCATAAATAATCCATAGGGATAGAAATATCCTAGATAGATCAGAATGATTGAGATAGGAGATCAAAGGCCAAGGAAACCACCTATTCAATGTTGGGGTTGTAAAGGAGATCACATGTTCAGAGATTGTCCTCAAAGAGGTGAAAAAGGGAGGATTGTTCACAATGTACAACAAGCTGAAACAGTGGAGGACATGGGAAGAAATTTTCCAAGGATCTGTGCAGCCCTGGACAACAAGCAAGTAGAATATCAGTCACATATGATTGAAGTGGAAGGTATGATCAACAACCAAACCAATGTTATTTTAATTGATTCAGGATATAGTCAATAGTTATATAGATCCTAAGATGGTGGAAAGTTTGAATTTTCCAAGAAGAAATCATGGAAAATATTGGTTGGTGCAGCTGGCTACCAGGGCCAAAAGAAAAGTCAATGAGATGGTTAATTCATGTCTTATGGACATGAATGGGCTGAACACCAGGGAAGATTCAAACATATTTCCTTTATGTTCCTATGACTGTATAATTGGGATGGATTGGTTGGACCAACATCATGTTATCCTAGACTTTCATAACAAGGAATTTAATTTCTTGGATGAGGAAGGGAACCTAAGGAAAGTGCAGGGAATTCCCAAGGCAGTAACCATCTGAGAAATTTCAGCATTGCAACTGAAGAAATGTTACAGAAAAGGATGTCAAATATTTGCAGCTCATATGGAAGAGACACCTAAGGATAAGGTGCCAAACTTGGAAGATCATGCAGTTCTGGAAGATTTTGAAGATGTGTTCAAGGAGGTACTAGGAATACCCCCAAAGAGAGATATTGATTTCTCTATAAATTTAATGCCTAGAGCAGCTCCAGTGTCAAAGACTCCTTACAGAATGAGTACACCAGAGTTGAAGGAGTTGCAAATGCATCTTGAAGATCTTCTGAAGAAGAGGTATATACGCCCAAGTGTGTCACCTTGGGGTTCCCCAGTATTGTTTGTGAAGAATAAATATGGAACATTAAGATTGTGCATTGATTTCAGATAGTTGAATAAAGTGATTGTTAAGAACAAGTATCCTCTGCCAAGGATTGATGATATTTTTGATCAATTGAAAGATGCCAAGATATTCTCAAATATAGATCTCAGGTAAGAATACCATCAAGTTAGGATACCATCAGGTAAGGATTAAAGAGGAATATATCACCAATACCACCTTAAGGACAAGTTATGGTCATTATGAGTTCACAGTGGTGCCATTTGGGTTGTCAAATGCACCAGTTATTTTCATGTGCTTAATGAATGGTGTTTTCTGAGAATATTTAGACAAGTTTGTCATTGTCTTTTTGGATGACATTCTTATATATTCTAAGTTAGAGAAAGAGCATGAACATCATTTGAGGACGGTGTTGCAATTATTAAGGGATCATTAGTTGTATGCCAAATTGAGCAAGTGCTCCTTTTATCAGAAGAAAATTCATTATTTGGGGCATATCATTTCAAAGTATGGGATAGTAGTGGATCCAGAGAAGGTAGAAGACATTAGAGACTGGTCAGCACCAAAGAATGTGACAGAGGTGAGATCATTCATGGGTCTTGCAGGCTACTATAGGAGATTCATTGAAGGATTCTCAAAGATTTCACACCCAATCACTTCCTTGCAAAGAAAGGGTGTGAAGTTTCAGTGGACATAGGATTGTGAAAAGAGTTTCCAACAATAGAAACAGTTATTAACAAGTTCTCCAATACTAAGGATTGCAGACCCAAATCAAGACTTCATTGTATGCAAAGATGCATGTAAAGAGGGACTTGGTGGAGTCCTCAATCAAAATGGGTTTGTTATATGTTATGAGTCAAGGAAGTTAAAGGAGCATGAAAGACACTATGCCACTCATGATTTGGAGTTGGATGCCATAGTGCATGCCTTGAGGAAATGGAAACACTACCTCATGGGGAAAATATTTGAACTAAGAACAGACCATAATGGTCTGAAATATTTATTTGATCAGCCCACTCTAAATGCTAGGAAAAGCAGATGGTTAGAATTTCTAAGTGAATATGACTTTGATATAAAGTATGTCAAGGAGAAATAGAACAAATTGGTTGATGCACTCAGTAGAAGAGTGCATGAATTGCATGATACAACCATTAGCATGTACCAATCAAATTTGAAAGACATAATTACAGAGGCTCCCAAATCAGATTTGCAATACAAGGAATTAGTGGCAAAATTACAGCAAGGTATTTTGCAGAAGAAAATTGAGGAATACAAGCTAGATAATGATGAAATTCTCATGTACAAGGGAAGAATTTATGTACCAAATTCTCAGGAATTGAAAAATCTGATATTGAGAGAAATGCATAATGTGCCTTTTGTTGGGCACCCAGGATATCAGAAAACTATTGCAGTTGTCAAGAGCCAATATTATTGGCTAGGCATGAAGAAAGAGGTTGTTGATTTTATTGTTAGATGTTTGGAATGTCAAAAGGTAAAGGCTGAGCATAAACACCCAGCTGGTTTGCTACAACCATTACCCATTCCTGAGTGGAAATGGGAATTTGTAACCATGGATTTCATTACCAAACTTCCCAGAACAAACAAGCAACATGATTATATCATGGTAGTGGTGGATAAGCTTACTAAAGTTGCCCATTTTGTTCTAGATAAGCTCACTCACAAGGAAGACAACATCGTTGATGTTTATATGAAGGAAATTGCTAGATTACATGGAATACCCAAGACAATTGTGTCTGATAGAGATCCAAAATTTACCTCAAAATTTTGGAAGGGATTATTTAATGGATTTGGAACAAACTTGAATTTTAGTACAACTTATCATCCAGAATCAGATGGACAAAAAGAGAGGGTGAATCAAGTGATTTAGGATATGTTGAGGATGTATGTGATGGATAAAATATCAAAATGGGAAGACTACCTACACTTGGTAGAATTTGCTTATAACAATGGGTACCAAGCTTCTCTAAAGATGAGACCATTTGAGGCACTTTATGGAAGAAAATGAAACACACTAGTAAGTTGGGATAACCCAACAAATAGAGCAGTGGTTGGGCCAAATTTTCTTAGGGAAATGGAGGAGAAAATGATTAAAATTAAACAAAAAATTAAAGGTTTCCCAAGACAGGCATAAAAGCTATGCTAATAAGGGAAGAACTCATAGGGAATTTAAAGTGGGTGATCATGTATTCTTGAAAGTGAAGGCCAATAGATGTTCCCTAAAGTTGGGAAATTGTTCAAAGTTGGTAGCTCGCTATTGTGGGCCATTTGAAATCCTGGAGAGGATTGGTCCAGTAGATTATATGATTGCATTTCCTGCATCTATGTCTATTCATAATGTATTCCATGTATCATTACTCAAGAAATATATACCTGATGCTAATCATGTTATTGATTGGAATGCGATTCGGGTGGAGCAAGAAGGCACTTTTCAAGTGCATCTAATACACATTCTGGACTGGAAAATCAAATAGCTTTGGAATCGATCCATAGGGATTATAAAGGTCCAATGGACCTGGTACGGTCCTAAGGACACTACTTGGGAGCATGAGGATGCAATGCGAGCAGAATACCTGCATCTTTTTGAGGATTTTTGAAATTTTGTTGTATATGGGTACATGATGCACTGAGGACAGTGCATAAATAAGGGGAGGGGATTGTAATATCCCTAAGGCTGAACCTAATTGTAAATGTAAATGCAAATGTACTTAAGCTGGTGAACTATTTTATATCATTTTTTATGCATATTTCATGGCATAGTGCGTGCTTGTACTGCACAGTAAAATGATGAAGTGTGCACATTCCTGGATACTGCGCGCAACAACTTGAGTGCACGTGATTGTGAGGCCAGCGAGCCTTTTGTGTATATGCTATGTTTTATAGGCTGGTGAGCCAGTTATTATAAGCTAGGATTCTTATGTTTTGATTAGGCCAGAGAGCCTAGATGTTAAAGGCCATTGCGCCTACTTTTGTATGTATCTCATAATTAATATAAAATGCATCACTGCATGCAGAACGACCACGATAAAAGAGATGGGGGACTAAACTCCACTGGTTAGGGAAAGGGAGGGGACTTAAAGTTAAGGAAAAGGGCTAAGCTAGGGAGCTTAAGCCAAAAAGGAATATTATATTAATATTTCTTAAATCATAAAGTATGGATAATTATTTTATCCTAAGTTATAAAGTTGGGGACAAGTGGGCCAAAGTAGCTCCCAACATGACAAGTGTCAATTTGGGGACATGCATACATATTGTTTGGACTTAGTTCATTTTCCTATCTTTTTCCATCATTTTTTCCATCATTCAGTCATCTAATCAATCATCCATGAGCATGCACACACCCATTGAGCTATCCTTCGTATTTTCATGACTGTACCTGAACATGTATCCATAGCCATTTTTGTGTTGGCGTATCTGGTTAGCTTGGGAGATGGACTGAATAAGCGGGTTGCCAGGCCCATGGGATATTGAAGAGGTAGGTTATCAATCCCATGATCAATTCTCTAGGTGAGAGAATTGTTGGGAGTTGATTTCCTGAAGGTGCTAAACTGCAACTACAATGCTCTAAGACTTCTTGTCGAACCTGTTGTTGAAGCCCGGAAAGGAAGTGGGGAAGTTGAAGGACTGTTGAGCAGAGAAGGGGAACACTTCCTAGGGTGGGACAAGCATGTGGGGAATGAGGTACTATAGGAGGTTAGTTTGATTTGGCACCTGAGACAGAGTCTTTCCTGTTGTCCATGAGCCTTTAGCCTGGTTAGGAATCCCTTTACCTAGGTGGAGTTTAGTCCCAGCTTGGGGGTGACCACTGTTGAGAGTGATAAACGGTGTGTTCTAAGGTTGGGAGGTTCATGGAAGTTCTGTATGCAGTTGGTGACATTCTTACCAAGATAAGTGCCAATTGTGTGATAAATTTACATGTTGCATTGTTATTTACGTGCTTATTTTTATGGGTTATCATATGTGCGGTTATAACTATGTTTATTTTTATGGGTATTTCCTCTATATGCTGCATGTATATGTTTATTGTTATTTCAATGTGAATCTATGTATTTACGGATGTATTTGTATGTTTATGTTTTATATATAATGCTTCCGCAGGAGTTCTGTGTGTTTATATTTTAATTGCATGCAGTTCAAAAAATTTATGTGGCATAGCTCAGTTGGATAATGGGTATGTTACAGTATGTTCCACAAAGACAACAGTAGGAGTTCTCTAGCATAGTGTGGCCCAACATGGATGGTCAGGGATGTTACAGTGAGAGTTGACCACCTATCCTTTTCTATTTTTCCAAATGAGATCCAAATCTTGAAGGACATTAGTGTCCTTCTTTTTAGTTTCCTGAAGAAGGAGAAGACGATATTTTTCTGATTTGACTAAAATTATGCTTAATTCCAGTTTAGTTATATACCCCAAAACTCTACAATTATAGGAAAAGACCTTGATCATTTAGAAGTGGATTTGGGAATTCCTCCTTTGGAGGAATTAGGGCCACCTTGATTTCTAAGTATCCTTGTCTCTTTTTTTACCACTTATTCCATTGTATTTCTTTTCCCAAGGTCTTTCTCCAGATTTGTTACCACTTATCTTATTTGAGAGTTAGTTCTCTGACCAACCTTATTCGGTTGAGGATTGGGGGATAACTGGCCAAACTCATCCTCCAAGGATTCTAAAAAAGATTCACCTTCCCTGGGAGAGGAGGTGAGTGGGGTAGGCTCAATGTTTGAAGGGGGAGGTACAATAGAAGTAGACTCCTCTGGAAATGGGGTTACGTGTTCTACAACATATATTTGGATCATTTGAATGATCATGTTTTTCTTCCATATTTGAGAGTGCATCATATTTGTTCTTTGAGACTAGTGGATTAGAGATCTTGGGTTGGCTGGATGCGAAGGGTTTTGTACTAAAGAGAGTTTCTTGAGAATGTTGGGTTTTTTCCTAATTTTGATGAGTTCCTCACTTCATATCCTACCTTTTCCTCTTGGTCTATTTCCATTACTCATTAGGTTCTGTTGGGTTGGATTCTAGAACATTATTTGGGAAATTATTGGGAAAATGCCCATATTCATCGCAAGACTTGCATTTGAATGGAAACTGCTCATAATCCACCTTCTAAAGGTGTTTCCATTTATCCATAGTTATATTTATTTCTTTCAGGAGGTGCTTTTCTAGGTCAACTTCCACACAGATCCTAGTGTGGGCCTAGAGGCCCTCTTTTGGTTCTACTTGATCTATGAATTTTCCAAGTGTATTTCCAATGTTCCTAATGGTTTCGACATTCCAACAATGGAGAGGGAGGTATGTAAATATCACCCAAATAGGAAATTTTGAGGGAATGTCATTCTCTGAGAATAAATCGAGCTTCCAACAATTTAAATATAGGCCTCTTAACCCCATGAAGTAAGGGCCAATTGAGAAGATCAAATCCTTATCTTCTTTTTCTTCAAACAGGAAACTAAAGAAACCCTTACCACAAAAAGAGTGAGTGAGCCGACCTTTGATGAGAGGTATCCAAAGTTTTTCAATCCTAAGGGCCACATATTTAGGAAACTCTCAAATACCAGTTAACTTCCTGATAATTCTGTTCTCCAGGAATCTGAGGGAAAGGTTCTTGGAACTCATATGCACTGACATTGAAGGGATCTCAATAATTTTCTTGATGAATCAAGGTAATTTTTTTTGCTCGAAGATTTTGGAGGTGGGGTATAGGGGAAAAAAAGGCAGTGATATCCATTAGGGGAGGAGAGGTGGAAATTCCCCCACTAGAGGCCAAATCCATGTGGGTGAACTAGATGGAGGCAAGAAGGGGTTAGGGTGTATCAGAGAAGAGAATAGGCGCAGATATAAAAACCATGATAATCCCAAGAAATATATGTGATGTATTATAATTAACATGTGTTTCATTTTCGTAATAAAATTTATGAGGGATATAAAGAATGTAACATCTATTTATTTGGCATTAATAAGAATATAGTCCTATTTCAAGCAAGTACACCTCTTGAAGGTTTAAATTGTGAATTTACTTAAAATAATGTTTAAGGGAAATTCTGAAGTGGTAGTGTCAATTACACTTAATGATTACCATTACTAGGCTAGGTTATGGCCGAGGAAAGTTTATTGTCTCTAGTAGTCAACAAGCTACTAGGTCTGGTGGCAACTTGAACTTTATAGGATGAATATTTCATGGTTTGAGTCTTAGAAACACCAACAATGTTGTTCTTCCTTCTGATCCAGATTTAGGAGCAGAATGAAATGATTAACAGACTGAATACAATAAACTCGGAGATATGAAGAATAACACAAATATCCAAAGAAAACTATCTTCTATTAAATAATGAAATAGGCTGAAATTGAAACACTTGCTCGAATGGTGGTAGTTATCTCTAAGAAGATATGTGGTTTCTATGTGCATCCATCTGAGCATAAATGGATTACAATGAGGCTCTAGAAAAAAAAGTTATATTACTTGTGAATTCCAAAACCCTATACATCTAAAAACCTAACCCTAGAAGGTGAAACTTCCCAGGGTAAGTTGGTACCTCAACTTCCTAGGGTCGTAACTTTTTCATACAACCTTCATTTTAGGTGTGTGATAGCCTGTTGGAAAGGCCTTTCAGATAACTACATATTCCACTATCAAACTATGACTCCATCTACATTTTGACTATGGCAAGCCAAAAAAACATTGTTTAGGCCTCCAAAATGGCCTTGGAAGTACAACAAGATGTGTTGAATTGAAAACATACAAAATAAGCTATTTGGATTAGTCGAGAGGCCACCCGTATCCACCTGGAGGATGTGTGGGGTTTCATACAACCCCATAAGAGTAGAACCCACAATTACAAAGGAGCACAGAAGAATGTGTTGAATAACAACGGACAAGAGGAGTTAGTTGGAATAGGTGGGTGGCCACCAATATCCACCTAGATCAATCCTCCCCCCTTATGTAACATCCCCCACATCCAACTGGGCTATGCCACATAACATTTTTCAAACTGTATGCAAATTAAAACATATACACACAGAAACTCTTGCAGAACTTTATATATAAAACTTTAAAAAGACAAGTACATTTTGTAAATGCACATATTCATACGGAAATAACAGTAAGCATATACATGCAGCATAGACAGGAAATACCCATAAATATAAAGACAGGTATAAACCACACACAGGAAAAACCCATAAAAAATAAACACATAATAATAATGAAGCATGTAATTTAACACACAATTGACACTTATCTTGGTAAGAATATCACCAACAATGTGCAGACCTTCCACGAACCTCCAAGACTTACACCACACTGCTCATCACTCTCACTAGTGGGTCACCCCCGAGCTGGGACTAAACACCACCCGAGTAAAGGGATTCCTAACCAGGCTGATGTATCTCAAAAAACAAAAAATAATTCGTCATAGGTACCAACTCAAAATAACAGCCTATAGTCCCTCATTCCCCAAATGTCTGTCCCACCTGAGGAAGTGTGCCCCTTCTCTGCTCAATAGTCCCTCGACTGTCCCACTTCCTTTATGGGCTTCAGCAATAGGTCGGACAGGAAGTCTCAGAGCCCTGTAGCTGCACTTTAGCAGTTTCGGGAATCAATTCCCAACAATTCTCTCACCTAGAGAGATTTTCTCATAGGCCTGACAACTCACCTCTTCAATCTCCCATAGGATGACCACTCACTTCTTCAGTCCATCTCCTAAGATAAAAATGTACAGGTACACATACATGTATGGATACAGGTACAAGAAGGTATGAAGGATAGTTGAATGAGTGAGTGAATGATGATCTAATGAATGAATCCCTGTCCAAATGAACTAAGTCCAACCTATATGTATGCATGTTCCCAACT
>SNQJ01S0003201.1:13194-32691 GCA_010110895.2 Picea sitchensis
TAGGATAAAATAATTATCCATACTTTATACTTTAAGGAATATTAATATAATATTCCTTTTTGGCTTAAGTTCCCTAGATTATCCCTTTTCCTTAACTTTTAGCCCCCCCTTTCCCTAACTAGTGGATTTTAGTCCCATATACTCTTTTATCATGGTCGGTCTACACACAACGATGTATTATATTAATGATGAGACATATACAAAAATAGGCTCACTGGACTTTAGCATCAAGGCTCTTTGGCCTAATTCAAAACATAAGCCTCCTAGCTTATAATAACTGGTTCAACAGCCTTTAAAACAAAACATATACACAAAGGCTCTCTAGCCTCAAAATCGTGCACACTAAAGTTTGTTGCGCACGATATCCTGGAATGTGCACACTTCATCATTTTAGTGTGCAATACATGTGCACACTATACCATGGAAGGTTCATAAAAAATGATATCATGCAACTCACTAGATTAAGTACATTTTCATTTACATTTACAATTGGGTTCAGCCTAGGGGTATTACAATCCCCTCCCCTTATTTATGCACTATCCTTAGTACATTATGTACACATATCAACAAGATTTCCAAAATCTTCAAAAATATGCGGGTATTCTTTCTGCATTGCATCCTCATGCTCCCAAGTATCATCCTCAGGACTGTACCAGGTCCAATGGACCTTTAAAATCCCTATGGCTCGATTTCGATTATGTTTGATTTTCTGTTCCAAAATGCGTACCAGATGCACTTGGATAATGCCTTCTTGCTCCACCTGAATCACATTCCAATCAATTACATGATTAGCATCAGGTATATATTTCTTGAGAAATGATACATGGAATACATTATGAATAGACACATATGCAGGAAATGCAAGCATATAAGCTATTGGACCAATCCTTTCTAGGATTTCAAATGGTCCACAATATCCAATTGCCAACTTGGAACAGTTTCCCAACTTTAGTGAAATTTTGTTGGCCTTAACCTTCAAGAATACATGATCACCCACTTTAAAATCCTTGTGATTTCTACCCTTGTCAGAATAGTTTTTTTGCCTTTCTTGGGTAGCCTTTAAATTCAATTTAATTTTCAACATTTTATTTTCCATTTTCTTGAGTAATTATGGCCCAACTACTACTCTATCTATTGGGTTGTCCCAGCTTACTGGTGTGTTTCACCTTCTGACATAAAGTGCCTCAAATGGGATCATCTTTAGAGATGATTGGTACCAATTGTTATAAGAAAACTATACTAAGTGTAGGTAGTCTTCCCATTTTTATGGTTTATCCATAACATACATCCTCAATGTATTCTCAATCACTTGATTCACCCTCTCTGTTTGTACATCTGACTCTGGATGATAAGTTGTACTAAAATTCAAATTTGTTCCAAATCCCTTAAATAATCGTTTCCAAAAATTTGATGTAAATTTTGGATCTTTGTTAGACACAATTGTCTTGGGTATACCATGAAATCAATCAATTTATCTCATATAAACATCAACAATGCTAGCTACCTTGTGAGTGAGATTTACTAGAATAAATTGGTCATCTTTAGTAAGCTTAGCCACCACTACCATAATAGAATCATGTTACTTGTTTGTTCTGGTCAGTTTGGTGATGAAATCCATTTTTAAAACTTCCCATTTCCACTCAGGAATGGGTAATGGTTGTAGGAAACCAGATGGGTGTCTATGCTCAGCCTTTACCTTTTGACATTCCAAACATTTGGAAATAAAATAAACAACTTCTTTCTTCATGCCTGGCCAATAATATTGTCTCTTGACAACTGCAATAGTTTTCTGATAACCTGGGTGCCCAACATAAGGTACATTATGCATTTATGATCTCAATATCAGATTTTTCAATTCATGGGAATTTGGTACATAAATTTTTCCCCTGTACATGATATTTTCATCATTTTCTAGCTTATAGTCTTCAATTTTCTGCTGCAAAATACCTTGTTGTAATTTTTCCACTAATTCTTTGTATTGAAAATCTTATTTTGCAGCCTCTATAATTATGTCTTTCAAATCTGATTGGTACATGATAATGGTTGTAGCATGCAAATCAAACACTCTTCTTTTGAGTGCATCATCCACTTTTTTATCTTTCCCTTTGATATGATTTATATCAAAGTCATATTCACTAAGAAATTCTAACCATCTTCTTTTCTTGGAATTTAGAGTTGGTTGATCAAATAAATATTTCAGACCATTATAGTTTGTCCTTAGCTCAAACCTTTTCCCCATGAGGTAGTGCCTTCACTTCCTCAAGGCACACACTATGGATGCCAAATCCAAATCATGAGTGGCATAGTGCCTTTCATGCTCCTTCAACTTCCTTGATTCATAACATACAACAAACCCATTTTGACAGAGGAATCCACCAAGTCCTTCTTTACATGCATCTGTGCATACAATGAAATCTTCATTTGGATATGCAATCCTTAAAATTGGATCACTGGTTAATAATTGCTTCAAGTGTTGGAAACTCTTTTCACAATTCAATGTCCATTGAAACTTCACACCCTTATTTTGCAAGGAAGTGATTGGGTGTGAAATCTTTGATAATCACTCAATAAATATCCTATAGTAGCCTGCAAGGCCCATGAATGATATGACCTCTGTCACATTCTTTGGTGTTGACCATCCTCTAATGGCTTCTATCTTCTCGGGATCCACTGTTATCCCTTCCTCTGAAACAATATGTCACAAATAATGAATTTGCTTCTGATAAAATGAGCGCTTGCTCAATTTGGCATACAACCAATCCCCCCTTAGTACTTGTAATACCATCCTCAATTGTTGTTCATGCTCTTCCTTCGACTTAGAATATATAATAATTTCATATAAAAATACAATGACAAATTTATCTAAGTATTCTCTAAAAATAATATTCATTAAACACATGAAGATAGTTGGTGCATTTGTAACCCAAATGGCACCAATGTGAACTCATAATGACCATACCTTGTTTTGGAAGCAATCTTGTTGATGTGTTCTTCTTTAATTCTTACTTGATGATAACTGACCTAAGATCAATCTTGGACAATATTTTTGCATCTTTCAATTGATCAAAGAGGCCATCAATCCTTGGAAAAGGATACTTATTCTTCACAGTTACCTTGTTCAACTGCCTAAATTCAATGCAAAGTCTCAATGTTCCATCCTTTTTCTTCACAAATAAACTTAGGGCACCCCAAGTAGACACACTTGGGCGTATATACCCCTTCTTCGAAAGCTTTCCAAGTTGCATTTGCAACTCCTTCAATTCAGGTGTACTCATCTTGTATAGAATCTTAGATACTGGAGCTGCTCCAGGGATCAAATTTATGGAGAAATCAATGTCTCTTTTAGGGGGTAATCTTGGTATTTCCTTAAACACATCTTCAAACTCTTTTAGGACTACATAATATTCAATATTTTACACTCTATATTTAGGCGTTTCCTCCATATGAGCTGAAAATATTTGACACCCTTTTCTGTAACATTTCTTCAGCTGTAATGCTGAAATTTCTCTAATGGTTACTGCCCTCAGAATTCCCTACACTGTCCTTAGGTTCCCTTCCTCATCCCAGCAAGTAAGTATATTTTTATGACAGCCTAGGATAGCATGATGTCAGTCCAACCAATTCATCCCAATTAGACAGTCATAGGAACCTAAAGGAAATATGTTCAAATATGCCCTGGTGTTCAGTCCAATCATGTCCATAAGACATGACTTAACTATCTCATTAACTTTTCTTTTGGATCCGGTAGCCAACTGCACCAACCAAGATTTTCCATGCTTGCTTCTTGGAAAATGAAAACTTTCCACCATCTTAGGATCTATATAACTATTAATACCTCCTAAATCAATTAAAATAGTAATGGTTTGGTTGTTGATCATACCTTCCACTTCAATCATATGTGGTTGATACTCTGCTTGTTTGTTGTCTAGGGCTGCATAGATCCTTGGTACATTTATGCCCATCTCTTCCACTTTTTCAGCTTGTTTTACATTGTGAGCAGTCCTCACTTTTTCACCTCTATGTGGGAAATATCTAAACATATGATCTCCTTTACAACCCCAACATTGGCCTTTGACCCCCTGTTTCCATCATTCGGGGTTCTCTGGAAGTTGGTTGTCCCTGAGGATTATTTCTGCAGAATGTTGGCTTAGTTCCCTTCTTCCTCTTATCCATCTTGAATTTCTTTTTGTATTCCCAATATTTTTGGAAAGTTGGCCTTGATTTTTGCTGATCATATAGGCATTTAGCTCGCCTTATGGTCTCCTCCAATGTTTTGGAATCATCGTATTGTATTTTTTCACTGATGAATGATGGAAATCCACTCAAATACCTTTGAATATTAACTGTCTCATCCTTGATGAAAGAAAGATACTTCAACAGTTCTAAAAACCTTATTTCATAGTCATCTATGGTCATACTCCCAAACTTGACTTCAAAGAACTCTTTAATTTTCTTATCATAGTATCTCTTAGTCAAATATTTATTTTCAAAATACTTCTTGAATTCCCTCCTAGTAACATTTTTCTCTTTAATATGTTGTACATGCACAAGTTGATCCCACCACATGGATGCCTTTCCCTTGAGTTGATAGTGTTAAGCCCTAATATTGGCTCATTACCCCTTAATTGGGGCATATTATATTAGTAATTTTATTTTATTTATGTCGTCTTTAGGCCATTAGTTGTAATTATACCTCCTAGTCTCCTATATATACCAAGGAGACATTTTCATTTTGAATCATCTTGTACTTGAACATTTAAGTGAGGTAAAAGGAGGTTTCCCCCTAAAAGAGGCTTATTATCTAAAATTATCTCTTTTTCAAGGCGTGGAGTACTTTTTCCGAGGTTTTTCTATGCTATATTGATATTTGGTTCTTAACATATGGTATCAGAGCTCAAGGTCTTGGGGTTTTGCTGCTACATCTGAGACACCTTGGTATTTTCACTATAACTTTTTTTCTACAATGTTTCAGAAGGAACGGCTTGGAGGATATTTAGTAGACAGATCAAGGTACGTTGGGTTCAAAATTAAGCTCCTAAGGGATTATACTTTTGGAGATACATCCTATACAAGATAGGGTTCTGGAATCATCCTGAACTGAGTCATTTCGGAATTTTATCTATAAACAAATTTCTGTAACGTTTCAGACCCTAAAATCTAGAGGCTATTTATGGAAATTAGTAAGGTATCTTTGGTAAAAATTTCATCTTCTGGGGCATCTTAAATTTGTATATACACCCTGTGTAAAATAGGGTATCTGACTAGTCCCATTGACTAGTCTCAAGAAGGTGTTCCAGTTAAAACAATCATAAATTCTTCCTAGAGTATCCAAATTGAGTGCGACTAGTTTCATTGGATCGCAGACAGTCTATATTATTTTTGGTGTGAGGTTCAGAATTTCATATCAATTATTTTGTGTGGGGCACACTATACAAGTGAGATCTCCTGGAAAGACCAAAAATCGACAAGTTGTGGGGAAGTTACTGTAAATTCCACTTGGCACATTCAATTTTGATTAGACCTATGGAATTGCAGAGAAGAAATATCAGATAACTACATAAAATAAAGTTTCATACCCAAAAGGGCCGAAACTTTGGAGATACAACAGAAGAAATATTGTCTAGCAAAACCACCTCAAAATCAAGGTTCAAAAGTGATACTTGGCCAACATGCCACCAAAAAAGGGAACTTCTACACCAAATAAGCCTCCATAAAATCTTACTTGGAATCTTGATGAAGGTGAAGAAATGCGTAGGGACATAAATGAACTACAAAAGAAGATGGATTCAATGGAAGCTATGTTGGATACTAAGATGGATGGTTTAAAAGGGGAGATCATGGAAGTATTGAAAAATTTTGTAACAGAGAAGAGGAAGTATTGAAAAATTTTGTAACGAAGAAGACACCTGAAAGTGAAAAATGCATCCCATGAAATTCAGCGGATGAGGACACAAGGAAGGTGAATCAAGAATGGAGAAACTCCAACTTTGGTTTGAAGACCAACCATGTTCCTATGATTGATATGAGGGAAGTTTGATGGTAAGGGACCCAATCACATGGATACTTCGATGGAGCAATTCTTTTGATCTCCATAATGTGCCACATACAATGTATGAATTGCTTCTTTATATTTAGAACCTAATCAATTTGTATGGTATCGATGGTTTGTTCTCTAAAATCACTCGTTAATTGGACAATTTTCATGGAAGAAAATGATAGCACACTATGAGATACAAGGAGCAATACTTTCTTAGCCAATTGATAAATTCAAGCAAAAGGGTTCGGGCCATCGAGCACATTGAGAACTTCCAAAGATTGAATATAAAGGTAACCGATATTCCGTGATGAGCACTTGATTGATGTATTCATAGGGAACTTTAAAGGATCTACATTCAACATGAGGTTCACCTTTGGGAACCCAAATCATTGAGAATGCATTTAAGGTGGCAAGAAATAAAGGTAAAAATATGCATACATAATAGAAGGACTAATCCTAACATCTATAGAGAGAACAATGCTCCTTCTTCTAAAAACACTCAACCACAAGGCTGACACCTCAACAATTGAGGAAAGAAAGAAAAAAAGGTTTATTCTTTAATTATGACAACAAGTAGCAAGTATAGTAAGGGACAAGTGTGGTGAGAAGAAATTATTCTACATAGATTGTGAAGAGGGTTAAATAGAACAAGAACAAGAACCATCTCAAGATGAAAACGAGAAGCAATTTCGTTTGAAGAGATGAATCCCACAATATCGTGTAACGCATTAATATAATTGAAGAAACTCTCAAACCCTCAAGATCGAATGATACATCAAAAAAAAAGGTAATAGTCCTAATTGATTCGGGCAAGATCATAATTTCATTCACTATAAATTAGCCAAAGCTCTCATTTTCTTTGTATATCCAAAGCCAAAGTTTCAAGTACGATTACAGATGAGGAACTATCAATTGCTCGTGAAAAAATGCAATAAGATCAATCTTACTATGAGGGAATATGTAATGAATAGTCCAATGATTGCCATACCCATGGGTGGTGCGGATGTTGTACTAGGAACTAATGGTTACAATCATTAGGAATGCTGGCTTTAATTTTCAAGAACTTTCATGAAATTTTCATTGAAGGAAAAGAAATTGAGTTAAGAGGTATCACAGGAAACCTCGGTAAGGTGATAAGCTCTAACGGACACGACAAAATTATTGAAAAGGCATCAAGGTGTTATTGCACAATTATGCTCTACTATATGTTCAAACATCTAGTCATCTATTCCTCAAGATCTCCAAAGGATCATTGATACATTCCAAAGTATTTGAAGATATTCCTCAAGATCTCCACCCATTTGAAATCATGATCATGAAATTCACCCACCTCGAAAGTGTTCCTTCCTTACATCAAGCCATATAGATACCCTCATGCCCAAAAGAGTGAAATTGAGCCAAAGATGGTTGAAGAAATGTTAGAGGTACGCATTGCTAATTCCAGCCAAAGTTATTACTCTAACGCTGGTAATGGTATTCAAGAAATATAGTTCATGGCATATGTGTCTCAGATTATAGAGATCTCAACCATCACTATTAAAGATAAGTTTCCTTATTCTCGGCCATTGATGAATTGTTAGATGAACCATACATGGAGCAATCTATTTCACAAAATTGGATTCCATTCAGGGTATCATTAGATCATAATGAAGGAAGAAGATATCCAAAACAACATTTTGAACCTTCATGAAGGCCATTATGAGATTTTGGTCATGCATTTTGGCCTTTACAAATACCTTCCACATTCTAAGGTTGATGAATTCCATTTTCAAGCCCTTCCTTCAAAAAAATTTGTGTTAGTATTTTTGATGATATACTAATCTATAGCAAGTCTTGGGGAGGATCATGTGCAACATGTTGAAAGGTGCTAAACTACTAAAGGAGCAACAACATATGCCAAACCATCAGCGCTTTTGGAGTAAAGGAGGTATAGTATTTGGGTCATATTGTATCTCATGAAGGTGCCGGTATGTAGACCAACAAGATTAAGGCTATGATGGACCGGCCGATTCCCAAAAAACATTAAAGAATCTTTAGAGGATTTTGCCTGGATGTGCTACTACCACAAGTTTGTTCTGAACTATGGAATAATAGCAAAAGACTTTAATGACACTAACTAAGAAGGATGCATTTCATGGACTCCGAGGGCAACCAAAAGCTTTTGAAAAACTTAAGAGGTGATGTTTAAAGCTCCCGCCTTGACCACTCTAGACTTCACAAAACCTTTTATTGTGGAATGTGATGTCTCTGGAAATGGAATTGGTGTTTCCTTAATGCAAGAAGGAAGGCCCTCAAGCTGGAAAGCTCTAACACCACCAAGGAAAGGACTTACACAAACCCATTTATGAGAAAGAAATTATGGCACATCTATGCATTGAAGAAATGGCCTTACCTAATAGGTAGGCACTTCTAAGGTCAAACAAAATAGATCATGATAGTCTTAAATACTTTGGAACAAAGACCATCTTCGTAAGAACAACAAAATGGGTAACAAAGATATTGCTCATGATTTTAAATTGTCTATAAAAGGGGAAGCAAATGTTTTGAAGATGTAACTCTCAAGAAAGGATAAAGATATTTGAGGCTCTTCTTTAGCACATCCGATCATCCGACCCATTGATATCAGGAAGAAGCAAGGGTTGAATGGAAGAATGACTAAAAAGTGTGGACTCTCATTCAAAGGTTGTTACAGGATTCCGCTGCATCGATACATTTACATGGAAAATGATTCACTATGGTACAAAGATCGTATTATTTATGTAAGAACTCCCAACTCAAACAAAAGGTACTTATTGAATTGCACACCTCAATAGAGGGCACTTGGGATTTTTGAAAACCTACCATAGAGTCGAGAAGGATTTTTTTTTTTTTTTTGGGAAGGTTTTAAAATTGTTGTTCAAAATTTTGTGGTTTAATGTTTGGTTTTCCAACAAAAATAAGGTGGAAACAATTAAGACCCCTGCATTTACAACCATTATCCATCCCAAGTCGGGCCATGGGAGGAGGTTTCCATGGGATTTTCATCACGTGGTTACCAAAGTCTCTAAGGAAAGAGGTCATCATGGTGATTGTTGATAGATTCCACTGGCACGACACTTTTGTGCACTCTTCATCCCTTCAAATCTAGTACGCGTTGTCACCGGCAGAGATTCATGGAGACGGTTCAAAGCTACATGGAAGCCCAAAGATTATCGAAGTGACGAGATCCCATCTTCATCAATATTTAGATAGAATTATTTTCTTTGTTTTTAGTAATTAACTGTCATATAGCTCATCCATCATCCTCAATCTAATGGACAAACCGAGATAGTGGAACAAATGTTTGGAAGGATACCTTTGTTTTGTCTCCGAGCAACAAACACAATGGTTCAAATGGTTACTCTTTGAAGAATGGTGGTATAACACTCTTTCATACTGCAAAAAATGACACCATTTATGAACTTTATGGATACCACCCTCCTTCCATCACTTTTCTAAAAATAAAATCTAAGGTTCAAGCAGTTGGAAGATCACATCGAGAATCAACAACAAGTTCTCCAAATCTTTGAAGGACAACCCGACTATTAAGTACAGACCTGCGTATGAAACAACAAGCGATCAACATCGAGAAACAAGTTTTGAAGTAGGGGATTATGCATTTTAAGACTACAACCATACAAACGATGTCCCTCAAGCAAGCCAATAAGGATAATAAATTATCACCAAAGTACTGCGGCCCTTATAAGGTGTTGCAAAGATTGGTACTATGGCATACAAATTGGTGTTGCCTACATGACCTTCTCATGAGGCACACCCAATTTTCCATGTTTCATTAAAGAAGGTTATGGGCAACGATCCCAGCCTAAACTATATTTCTAGAACTTGACCAGGAAGGAAAATCATATTGGAGCCCAAAGCAATCACTGACACAAGAATTTCTCCAGCCTGAGGAATAGATCCATTTCAAATATCTCATTAAATGGAGGAAACCATCGGGTTGAATATTCCACTTGGGAAGATGAGTCTTTAGACGTAAGGACCAGAAGTTACTCAAGCATTGTGGGACAACACTTTGTCTCAAGGGGAGGTACGTTAAGCCCTAATATTGGCTCATTACCCTTAATTGGGGCATATTATATTAGTAATGTTATTTTGTATTTATGTCGACTTTAGGCTACATTATTGTAATTATACCTCCTAGTCTCCTATATATACCAAGGAGACATTTTCATTTTGAATCATTTTGTACTTGAACATTTAAGTGGGGTAAAAGGAGGTTGCCCCCTCAAAGAGGCTTATTATCTAAAATTATCTCTTTTTCAAGGCGTGGAGTACTTTTTCTGAGGTTTTTCTATGCTATATTGATATTTGGTTCTTAACAGATAGATGAAAATTCTTCCTTCTGCATGAGAATAATAATTATGCAATTGAAAATACTTTTTCATGCCCAACATCCATGTCTCTGCATCTTCATCCTTCTTGTGCTCACCATCAAATGTAGGAGGTTTGATTTTGTCCATTTCTCCTCGTAATGCATCCATCCCAGACATCTTATGCTTTCTGATAGGAGATGGAATTGATTTGTTGTGTTCTCTCTTATTGTAATGCCTCGGGGAGTGATGGTGATGTATTCTAACACTTCTTATTCTTCTTTTCTCATTAGGAGGCCTGTGACTTCCTAATTTGCTTGAGCCACTCTCCTTATCCAATTTATTTTATATTATGTTCAAGCTCTGCATTAACTTCATGTTGAAGTCCTCCTGCTTCTCCTTATCTGTCATAAGACTTTCGTTATCATATTTATGGCTTTGGACATCCTTCTTCATATTTTTAATGGTCTCTACCATATTCATGTTTTCATCCCTTCCTTCTCCATGTCCATTGGAGTTTGTTCCTTCAATGCCCATATGGACATCCATCCCTCTGATATCATCTTCCTAGTTGTAAGACCCATGTGCATCTTCCATTCCTCTAAACTCTATGTTGATCCTTATCTGATCAGTTGTTTTTAACAATGCAAAATGTGCAGCCAACAAAACTTTGTTAGACTAATCGTTTCAACAATTTCATGAAAATATTAACCATTCTGGTTCAATAATGCATCAAAATTATTTCTTCTGAATTCCTGAAAATTGAATTACCGGATCTTTTATGGGTGAATAATTATATTCTACTTTCCAATACCTTTCCAACGCCTTCTTCCATGCTCAATTCAGAGTCTTGAGCAGAAATTTATGGTTATTTGAAAATTGTCCCTTAATTTTTATGTTCACTCTTCAACTTGGTGCAATTATGTGTTGTAATTATGCATTTTGCACCTACTCCATTAGATTTTTAATAGGATATCAATAGTTTTTCATCATCTACATATTTTGGACATTATCTCCAAGTTTCACCTCTCTCTGGGTTCTGGGATGCTAGTTACAGCCTACTAAAGTTCTAGGCCAATTAGTGTTTTTGATATGGAATGTTACATGTACCTTCTTTGCCATATTAAACATTTTTAACATGCCCAAAATTTTAATTTATCTCCAGGAATATTTTTTGTGGTTCAATATATTTCCATAGACTACTCCTGTGGCTCAATCTAATTCCAGAGCATAAAGTTATGGCCCTTCAAAGTTATTTGGGTCTTGAAATTTACCGTCCACTATTTGTCCTATAACTTCCTCATAAAAGATCTATTTGACGAACTATTTACACCATTAGAAATATCTCTCTAGGTTCTTTCATTTGAGTTGCAGACACATAGTATACCTTGGTACACTTTTTTCTCGGGGTTTTTGAGTAGCTAAAAACGTTGTTTAGGGCCTCAAAATTGCGCTACAAAAAGATGACCTTCAAACAGTATAAAATGTCACAGAAATTCATTGGTTTTCTGTTGTTGTACACCATCCAAACGAATTCACATTTGAACATGTACACCCATATTTAGCATGTGTAGCAACACCATAATGTAGCACATCCTACGTGCACCTATAACCAATGTGGATCACCTATCTGTCGCACTAATAACTGGTGCGCAACATTTTTGTGTCACGCGCCAATATCCACCGCACCCAATATTGGTTCATGCACTAATACCTAATGCGCACAATTTTTCTATCGCATGCTAATATTCTGCACACATTTTACTCTACGCATTGCACCATGCCAAAGTTTAGTATGCCCCACCGCACACCAGTACTTTGCATGCACCATTAACTAAACTGTCGTGCTACAACATATACCGACATTGCGCGCACACCAACAAAATTCCTCTGCACTACGCCAATACTACACACATCACGCGCTCCATTATTATGTGTGTGCACACTGCGTGTGCCAGTATTACGCATGCGCCACTCAATCCACACTGCACAGTGCTAAATTTAGTGCACACACCCACGCACCAATATTTTTTGCGCATTACCACTCTGCACTACATAGTGCCAAATCTTAAGCGCGCACACCCGCGTGCAAATATTTTTCGCACATTACCTCTTTGCACCGTGTATCGACAAATTTTAGTGTGCGCACCCATATGCCAATATTTTTTCGCGCAATGCCACCTTGCACCGTGGAGTGAAAAATTTTAGTGCGTGCACCAGCACGCCAATATTTTTCCACACAATGCCACTCTACACCGCATAGCGTGAAATTTTAGCGTGCACACCCGCGTGCCAATATTTTTCCGCGCAACGCAGCATTTTAGCCCAAGCACCCACGCACCATTTTTTTGTGCAATGCCACTTTGCACTGCGCAGTGCCAAATTTTAGCACATGCACCCACGTGCCAATATTTTCCACATATCACAATATTTTCACTGCGCATCATGCATTTTTAGTGCGCCCACCTGCACACATTCATTTTTATGCACATCAATTCCTCGTAAATTCCGCTGCAGAAATTGGGGATTTTGCCTAATTTTTCCCAATTTTTAACATAGACATTATGTAACTATGAAATTTGTTCAGTTTATCCCTAATAACACCAATTCAACCTCTACAACAAACAAAAACGTTGTCGGTTGACATTCTTGGAATGAATTTTTCCCAAACTCAATTCACGGATTGAAAATTTTAATAAACTAATCTCGCTCATCTGTCATGGATTCCATGTAGACTAAAATTCGACCAATTCCAAGTCTAAATTTTCTAGAACAGATATTAGATCAAGAATATCTCACCACTTGGCCAAATTTATCATTTTTCCCATGAATTTAACAACATAAATTGGGGCTTTTTCCCAATTCCACGCAATTGCTTCTAATTTCTACCATGGACGCTCTGTAACTTGAAATTTGGCCACTTCGAAATCAAATCTCTATGAAATTTCTCTTCAATTCAACTTTCTCAACCCATCCAATTTTAGTGTTGAAAACTGGAGCTCTGACACCATATTGTAACATCCCCATCATCCAACTGGGCTATGCCACGTAAAAAAATTCGAACTGTATGCAAATTAAAACATATACACACAGAAACTCTTGTGGAAATTTATATATATAAATTAAAATAGAAAAAACATTATGAAAATTCACATATTCATACTGAAATAAAATTAAACATATACATGTGACATAGACATGCAATACCCATAAATATAAATACGGGTATAAACCACACACAGGAAAAACCCATAAAAAATAAACACATAATTAATAATGCAACATGTAATTTAACATGCAATTGACACTTATCTTGGTAATAATATAACCAACTATGTGCATACCTTCCATGAACCTCCCTACCTTAGACCACACTGCTCATCACTCTCAATAGTGAGTCACCCCCGAGCTAACACCAAACTCCACCCGAGTAAAGGGATTCCTAACCCAGCTGATCTATCTTAGAAAACAGGAAAGACTTTTTCACAGGTGCCAACTCAAACTAATATCCTATAGTCCCTCATTCCCCACATGCCTGTCACACCCCAGGAAGTGTGCCCCTTCTCTGCTCAACAGTCCCTTAGTTTCCCCACTTCCTTTTTGGGCTTCAGCAATAGGTTGGACAAGAAGTCTCAGAACCATGTAGTTGCAGTTTAGCACCTCCGGGAATCAATTCCCAACAATCCTCTCACCTAGAGAGATTTTTTCATGGGCCTAACAACCCGCCTCTTCAATCTCCCATGGCCCTGACCACCCACTTCTTCATCCCAACTGCTAAGATAACCAAGTACATGTATGGATATAGGTACATGGAGGTACGTAGGATAGTTGAATGAGTGAATGAATGATGATCGAATGATTGAATCCATACCCAAATGAAGTAAGTCCAAACTATATGTATGCATGTTCCCAACTTGACACTTGTCATGTTGGGAGCTACTTTGGCCCACTTGTCCCCATCCTTAGAACTCAGGATAAAATAATTATCCATACTTTATACTTTAAGGAATATTAATATACTATTCATTTTTGGATTAAGCTCCCTAGATTAGCCCTTTTCCTTAACTTTTAGCCCCCCCTTTCCCTAACTAGTGGATTTTAGTCCCCCATACTCTTTTATCGTGGTTGGTCTACACGTAGCGATGTATTATATTAATGATGAGACATATAAAAAAATAGGCTCACTAGCCTTTAGCATCTAGGCTCTCTGGCCTAATTCAAAACATAATCCTCCTAGCTTATAATAACTGGCTCACCTTCCTATAAAACACAACATATACACAAAGATCCATGGCCTCAAAATCCTGTGCACTTAAGTTTTCTATGCGCGGTATCCTGGAATGTGCACACTTCATCATTTTAGTGCGCAGTACATGTGCACACTATACCATGGAAGGTGCATACAAAAATGATATCGAACAACTCACCAGATTAAGTACATTTTCATTTACATTTACAATTGGGTTTGGCCTAGGGGTCTTACACCTTAGGAAGCAATGGTCTCCATTGCGTTGAGTTCCCCCATCAAGTGAGGAAAATTCTGTTGGATTTGGCCCGGGGTGAGCCACTTGCCTTGGTGTAGGAGTTGCCCTGCCTTGACAATGTTATAAAGTTGGATCCTCTGCTAGCTATTTCCCTTGACCTGTGTGTCCACTATCTGATTAGTGGATGCTTGTTCCATGCAGTCAAGGTTGAGATTTGTTGGTGTCAGCTATTCTGCGATCTCTTAGGTGTCCAATAATGGTGGAAAATATGGTCGAAGGAGGTCCACATTGAACAATGGATGCAGGCCAAGGAAGGTTGGAGTGTTGAGCTCAAAATTATTGCTACCCATAGCCTTGGTGATAGTGTAAGGCCCATAACAAAGTGGGTGAATATTTTGATGGGGCCTAGTGAGATTCTCCTTCTGCAAATGTAACCAGACTTTGTTGCCAACCTAAAACTAGAGTGGTGACCCATGTTGATCATGGCGCTTATTGTACTTAGCATTGGATTTATGAAAAATGTCCTGGACCTATTGGTGGATGTGTTGAATCCTCTCAATGAATCTGGTGGATTTGTCGATCGCAGATTGATCATGGGAATATTTTGTATGTGTGGTGGCAAGAGGAATTGCAACATCAATGGGTCCCAAGGGTTGGAATCTCAAACCCACCTGAAATGGGCTATGGCCAGTGGAGCTATGGAGAGACCTGTTGTAACTATGTTGAACATAGGTAAGACTCTCGTCCCATGTACATCGATGCTTAGAATTTGTCATGCACAGGATGTGCACAATCATCCGATTGACGACCTCTATTTGGCCATCTGTTTGGGGGTGGAAAGAAGTGGATTTTGTGAGCTTGGTGTCCAACAGTGACCAGAGACTCAACCAAAATGTGTTGAGGAACCTGCTATCCCGGTCGGAGATGATGGTCTATGGTATCCCAAAGTAGACCCACACTCATTCGAAGAAGAGATTGGCAGTATCTGCCACTATGATATTCTTCTTGCAGGTTGTGAGGATGGCCATCTTTGAAAACCGATCAATGACCACAAATACGCAGTCATTTCCTTTATTGGTGGACAGAAGGCTCGACATGTAATCCATTGAGATGGATTCCCAAGTTTTCTCAGGAGTAGGAAGAAGGGTGTATAAGCCTTGCTTCTTGATGGTTTGCTTGGAAATGGAATAGGAAGTGTAATATTTGATATACTTGCTGACATCTTATCAAATTTTTGGCCAATAAAAATGTTTCTAAAGAACTACCACAGTTTTCTCCACACCAAAATGTCCTGCCATCAGATTGTAGTGGGCTTCCAAAATCAACTTTGCACGCTCGCTTGTAGGAACATAGAGATGTCCTAGGTGGCATAAGATTATGTCCTGAATGTGAAAATCGGTGACAGTCGCACTTGTACCCAATAGCTGATAGGTGGTGGTGAAGTTTGGATCTTGTTGATAAAGTTGGGGCCACTCAGATGCTTGATGTCCACAGGAATGGAGCACAATGGTGAGTGAAACCACATGAGGTTGACTGAGGCAGTCAACGACACAATTTGAGATACATTTCTTATACTTGATGTTGATATGGAACTGTTGCGGGTAGGTGGACCACTTCTGATGGCGATCGTTCTGCAATTTCCGCTATGTCTATATGAACTATAGAGGCTTGTGATCAGTGTGTATGATCATCTCTTTTCCCATAATGTAATGTTTCCATTGATAGAAGTCTTGTACAATGGAATACATTTCCTTGTCATAGGTGGGGTATTTCCAGACAGTATCTGAGAGTGTCTCACTATGGTATTTCATTGTATGACCGTGTTGAGGGAGAACTGTGCCCACAACATAGTCAGATGCATCAATCTCAATCTTGAACTGTTGTTTCATATCGGGCAAGGAGAGTACTAGATTTAAGCACAAGTGATTCTTCAGATCATCAAATGCTCATTTTTGTTCCTTCCTCCACAATAACTTGGCCTTGCCACCACCCTTGGTCACCTGGATGAGGTCCCATGCAATATGGGAGAATCCCAACACGAACCATTGATAGAAGTTGGCTAGTCCCAAGAAGCGTTGAAGCTCGGTTAGTGTGTTCGGGGTTGACTAGTCACGGATGACTTGGATCTTAGCTGGATCAACATATACCCCATGTTCATCAACAATGTAGCCCAATTATTGGACCATGTTCATGCCAAAAGAGCATTTATCCAAGTTGGCATATAGCTTGTGCTTCTGGAAAGTGCTCAAAACCTATTGAATATGTCACAGGTTCTCCTCCACATTTTGTTGAATATGAGAATGTCATCCAAATATAACACCACAAAGGAGTTGGTGAAGGGTCCAATTACATCATCCATCAACCTCATAAAAGTGGTTGGTGCATTTGTTAAGCCAAAGGGAATGACTAGCCATTCGAAGAGACCTTATTTATATTTGAAGGTTGTCTTCCATACATCAGTTGGTTTGATGGGAGCATGGTGGTAGCCAGACTTTAGGTCAATATTGCTAAAGAAATTTCCCCCCTTGATTTGGTCAAGAAGGTCATAAATCTTGGGAATGGGGTATCGGTTCCTGACTGTGATCTTGTTTAAGGATCTGTAATCAATGCAGAGTCACCAAGTCCCGTCCTACTTATATACCAGTACAATTGGGCTTCCACAAGGGGAGGATATGGGTGTGATGTTCCCCTTTGGAAGAAGCTCTTGGATCTAATGCCTGATTTCATCATTTTCCATTAGTGAGTGACGATAGACTGGTCCATTAGGTAGCGGTGCGTCGAGGGTCATATCAATTTGATGCTTGACTTGGCAATGTGTTGGTACCCCTGTAAATGAGGAGAATATGTCTCTGTATTATTCCATGATCCCCTCCACTTGCTTCTACTACAAAGAGAGGCTTTGTGTAGATTCCACGGAAGTGGCGGAGACCTTCTTCTTACTGTGAGCATGGATCACAAAGAAGACTAAATTCTCGTTCTGTGAGATGACCTTATTTCATTTCTTAGCAGAGATTAAATAAATATCACTAGGCAGCGCCACCTATCATATTTTGTACAATTGTCTACCCAAATTAATAATAACATTGTGGGGTCTAGACTCATACTCAACATGATGCTTCCACAAATATGGTTTTCCTAAAATAACATCACAAACTTAAAGGGGATAAATATCACACATTACCTCATTTTTTAAAGGCTTGATGTCATAGGGCAGACAACATTGTTGGCTAACACGGATATCTCTTCCTTGGCGAAGCCAGCCGATGGTGTAGGGTTGTGTGATATCCTTGGTAGGTACAACCGCTTGATGACCTCTGCTAAAATAAATTTCTTCTCACTACCGCTATCGAAAATGAAATGAAGCGGAGCCCCCTTTACCCACATCTGCGAGTGAAAGAGGCATTCCCCTTCCTATGGTTCTTCTGGTTTGTTTGGATAGACTTTGGTGGTAGCGACAGTGACACTAGGTCTAGAATCGATAATTAGATTCCCTCCTTCAGGATTTGATTTGGAATCAGAATCAGCCTCTAACTCGGAATCCTTTAGTTCTTCCATGAGGGACTGCTTGGAGTGACATTCTTTGGTGTTGTGAAAGGGATTTTATGGTACTCACACCATTTTCCCATGTCCTTCTTTGTCTTCTCATTTCCCTTCTTATGTTGCGGCTTGGACTGGTTTTCCTGAGGGCAGCCATATCAACTTGGTCCTTTGTTGTGTGAGTTGGGGATGCATTTTCCTTGCTTCGGCTGTGAGGGGTTTGCAGATCCAAACTCTCACATTTTCTACTTAAATATCTGCTCGATCTTGACAGGGTATCTATAAGTCGTGCCCAATGAGGTGATGTCTAGAAACTCAATTTATGTTTGAATGTATCTATGGAAACAATCACAATATTTGAGCACCAGATGACACTCAGAGTATTTGATACCCAATTTGGTGCATAGGGTATGGAAAATATTGGTGAAATATGGTATTTTTCGATCCCTTTCTGGACGTAGGGTGGTCCATCTGGTGTACTAGTTCTCATATATTCCAACAGGGTAGTATTTTTCTTTAATGGCGTCCTGGAAGGAATCCCATGTAGGGGCCACCGCAAAAATTATAGATTCCCCCACAACCCTTTGTTTAGAGTAAGTGTGCCACCATAATTAACATGGGGAATGGCCTTGAGGAGTGCAAGGGTGATATTTTCCCTATTGGAAATGTTATCGCACGGTTTGTATTTATGGTAATAGGTCATAAGATAAAGGGATAAACTGGTGTAACAGGAACCAATCCCACCCAATGTCACCTCAATGGGATGTTCCTTTCTATTCTCGATGGTAAGGCCCAAGGGAGACGTCCCTGGTGACCTGGAGCTTTGAGAAGGTGAAGGATGATAACGCAAAAGTGTAAATCCCCCTTCACAAGTCACCATCGAGCAGAAGATTCGGCTAAACAGGCAATAATAAGAAGTAACCAAAGAATAAGAAAAGAACATGTCTGGAACAAAGCAACAAGAAACTTATACGTGCAAATCTTGGTTAGTACTTCATATATCAAAGATCATCTGCTAATTCAACATATAAGCAATTATAACAATAAATATTGACGAAGTCAATGTTTGTCAATACAACAATGAAATAAT
>SNQJ01S0003201.1:34796-99781 GCA_010110895.2 Picea sitchensis
GCTCGTGATGAGACCCCCTATCCTCTTGACTAGGTCTTGTTTGTTATTTTCTGGGTCCCTCTTGTTTCTTGTTGAGAGGAATTTTATTTCCTTCTCAGGTATCCCTGGGCGAAGCATCTCGAGGTTTCATTTCTAGGCTTTTGTCTTTTACCAGCTGCTTTTACCTTTTGGGCCTTTAGCCCCTTCTTCCCACGAGATAAGGTGCAATTCTACAAACAGGTCAACCCAATCCCCGGACAAGGGGAATGGAATAGATATGCGGGTGATAAGATGAAACAATGGTGCTATGATGGGAGCGGACGATGGCTTTTCATAAATCCCCCCAGTGGAAAACCAAGACCTATGGGCATAGGCTTGCTAGGGCACCCAGCTAATTTCCCCAAGCATGGTCATGTAGGCTAATGTAAGATCCAAGCAATTGTTAGAGATAAAAGGAATCATATGCATATATTTAAAGGTTTCAATGATCAAAAGTGACACATACCATGATACCTGGACCAATTACCTCATGGAGCAAGAACCTCTTCTGATATAATACCAAGTCAATGGTGATGGATGTGGGCCTCGAGACATGATCTCCTAGTTATCCCTAAAAATCGGGGATAACAGGAAAAATTGTGAACCAAAAAATACCCTTCCAGGAGATTCAAATATTTATCTATAGCATCTGCATCTATCAGTCCTTTAAACAATGGAATATCAAAATTTACTTGTACCTTGAAGGGGGTTGCATGGCCACTAGATGAATATGCTTCTTCTGTGGGCAGTTGTTGAAGGATCTGTGCAAAGTTGTCCATCATTTCTTTCCTTTGTCGCATGAGGGATTCCTCGAGAAAATTTTTAATAGGATCTCCTACTCCATCATCTTTCTTTTCGTCCCCCATGGTTTGTTGTCGAGCTCAGTGCGACCAATATTGTAATGGCTCAATTGGTTTGAGTCCCAACTTCTTGTACCCAGATCTTGTCAAGGACATGCATGAAGAAAAATAAATGAAGAGAAAACCGCTTTGATACCACTGATCTGGATTTAGGAGCAGAATGAGCTGATTAACAGACTGAATACAATAAACTCGGAGATATGAAGAATAACACAAACATCTAGTGAACAATATCTTATATTATATAATGAAATAGGTTGAAACTGTAAAACTGTAGAACTGAAACACTTGCTCGAATGGTGGTAGATATCTCTAAGAAAAGATGTGGTTGCTACGTGTAATATCCCTAGGCCGAACCCAATTGTAATGTAAATGCAAATGTACTTAATATGGTGAGTTGTTTGATATTATCTTTGTATATACCTTTCATGGCATAGTGCGCGCACATACTGCGCAGTAAAATGAGGAAGTTTTCACATTCCAGGATACCACGTGCAACAACATAAGTTCGCACGATTTTGAGGCTAGGTAGCCTTTTGTGTATATGCTGCGTTTTATAGGCTGGTGAGCCAGTTATTATAAGCTAGGATTCTTATGTTTTGATTAGGCAGGAGAGCCTATATTTTAAAGGCCATTGCACCTATTTTTGTATATGTCTCATAATTAATATAAAGTACATCGTTGCGTGTAGACCGACCACAATAAAAGAGATGGGGGACTAAACTCCACTGGTTAGGTAAAGGGAGGGACCTAAAAGTTGAGGAAAAGGGCTAAGCTAGGGAGCTTAAGCCAAAAAGGAATATTATATTAATATTTCTTAAATCATAAAGTATGGATAATTATTTTATCCTAAGTTCTAAAGTTGGGAACAAGTGGGACAAAGTAGCTCCCAACATGACAAGTGTCAAGGTGGGGACATGCATACATATTGTTGGGACTTAGTTCATTTTCCCATCTTTTCCATCATTCTCCCCAGGATTCATCCATCATTCAATCATCCAGTCAATCACCCATGAGCATGCACACAACCATTGAGCTATCCTTCATATCTTCATGAATGTACCTAAACTTGTATCCATATCCATTTTGTGTTTATGTATCTGGTTATCTTGGGAGTTGGACTGAAGAAGCAGGTTGTCAGGCCCATGGGATATTGAAGAGGTAGGTTTTTTGGCCCGTGAGAAATTCTTTGGGTAAGAAAATTGTTGGGAATTGATTTTCTGAAGGTGCTAAACTACAACTACAGTGCTCTGAGACTTCTTGTCTGGCCTGTTGCTGAAGCGCAGAAAGGAAGTGGGGCAGCTGAAGGACTGTTGAGCAGAGAAGGAGCACACTTTCTGGGTGGAACATGCAAGTGGGGAATGAAGGACTATAGGTTGTTGGTGTAATTTGGCACCTAAGACAGAGTATTTCATGTTGTATATGATCCTTTAGCCTAGTTAGGAATCTGTTTACCCAGGTGGAGTTTATTCCCATCTTGGGGGTGACTCATTGTTGAGAGCGATGAACAGTGTGGTTTAAGGCTGGGAGGTTTGTGGAAGGTCTACATGCAATTAGTGACATTCTTACCAAGATAAGTGCCAATTGTGTGATAAATTTACATGTTGCATTGTTATTTACATGCTTATTTTTATGGGTTATCATAGGTGCAGTTATCAACTGTGTTTATATTTATGGGTATTTTCTGTATATGTTGCATGTATATGTTTACTATTATTTCAGTGTGAATCTGTGCATTTACAGATGTATTTAGTTGTTTACATTTTATATATATGTTTCTGAAAGAGTTTTGTGTGTATATATTTTAATTGCATGCAGTTCAAAAAATTTATGTGGCATAGCTCAGTTGGACACTAGGTATGTTACAGTATGTTCCGCAGAGAGAACGAAAGACTTCTCTGGCATAGCATGGCCTGACATTGATGGTTGGGGATGTTGCAATATGGTATCAAAGCTTTAGTTTTCAACACTGAGCTTGGATGGGTCGAGCAAGTTGAGTGAAGTGAATTTCATAGAGGATTAATTTCAAAATGGCCAAATTTCAAGTTGCAGAGCGTCCATGGTAAAAAGCAACAGTAATTGGGCAGAATTGGGAAAATTCCCCAATTTTTGTGGTTAAATTCGGGGAAAATTGATAAATTCGGACAAGTGATGAGATATTCCTGATTTAATATCTGTTCTAGCAAATTTGGATCTAGAATGGGTCAAATTTGAAGTTACAGTGAAGCCATGACAGATGGAGCGAGATTAGTAAATAAAATTCTCAATTCATGACTTGATTTTGGATAAATTCGTTCCATAAATGTCAACCCAAAGCGATTTGTTGTTACATAAGTTGAACTGGTGTTATCGAGGTGAAATTGAACAAACTTTGTACTTGTAAAATGTCTATGGTAGAAATTGAGAAAAAGTTAAGCAAAAGCCCCAATTTCTGCAGCAGAACTCACAAGGAATTGATGCACATAAAAATGCAGGATGCACGATAAAAGGCTTTTGATATGTAAAAAAAAAAAATGGGTGTCGCACAGAAAAATTCTTGCGTGTGGGTACGCGTGCTAAATTTTGGTACCACGCAGAAAAAATAGTGGTTTTCTAGTGCGTGCGCTAAATTTTGGTGTCGTGCGGAAAAATGTTGGTGTGCAGGTGCATGTGCTAAATTTAACATTGCACAGTGTGCATACATATAAAAGGTGTGCATGGTGTGCATACATATAATAATGGCACACGTGGTGCGTGCATTGTTGGCAGAGCACAAAGGAGTTTTGTTGGTGTCGTGCGACAGTTTAGTTAATGGTGCACGCAAAGTTTTGGTGTGTGGTGGATACGTATTAAACTCTGGCATGGTGCAGCGCATCGAGTATAATGTGCGTGGATTATCAACGTGTGATACAAAAATTGCACGCAACAGGTAATAGTGCAAGAACCAAAACTGCTCGTTGTGAATATTGGCATGCGACACACAAGTAGTGCGCAGTTATTGGCGCGACATAGAAGTGATACACAGTGGTTATAGGTGCGCGAAGCATGATTTACCTTGTGGTGTTTCTGTGCATGGTAAATATGGTTTTATAGGTTGAAATATGTGTGCGTGAAGTTGTTTGAAGGGTGAACAACATCATAAAACTAGTGATTTCTGCGACGTTTTATATCAATTGAACGCCATCTTTTTACAGCGTGTTTTTGAGGCCCTTAAGAGCATTTTTAGGCACTCAAAAACCCATGAGAACAAAGTGAGCCTCAATACACTCTATCTCTACAAATCAAATAAAATTGCTTGGAGAGAGCTTTCTAATGGTGTAAACCATTCGTCAAACAGAGCTTTTATGAGAAAGTTACAGCACAAACAGTGGAGGGTAAATTTTAAGACCCATCTAACTTCAAAGAGCCATAACTTTATGCTCCAGAATCATATTGAGGCGCAAGAGCAGTCAATGGAAATATATTGAACCATATAATACATTCCAAGAGCTGAAATATATTTCTGGGCAAGTCAAAAGTGTTTAATATGGAAAATAAGGTACTTGTAGCATACCAGTTACAATATGGTATTTTGGTCTGGAATTTCAGCAGGTTGTAACTAGCATCCCACAACCCAGAAAGAGATGAAACTTGGATGGAGTGTCCATAAGATGTATATGAGGAAAACCAATTGAAATCCTACAAAAATTCCAAAGGAGTAGGTGCAAAAATTCATATTACAATGCAGAGTTGCGCCAAGTTGAAAAATGAACAGAAACATTAATGGGAAAATTTCAAATAGCCATAACTTTCTACTCAATACTCGGAATTGAGAATGGGAGTGGGTGTTGGAAAGGTCTTTTACATTGAAATATAAATATCCACCCAGGAAATTGATTTGGGCATTCAATTTTTCACGAAATCAGAAGAAAGAGTTCTGATATATTTTTGAACCAGAATGGTTCATATTTTCATGAAATTGTTGAAATAGTTAGCTTGACAAAGTTTTGTTAGCTGCACATTTTGTAGAGTTAACAACAACTAGATCAGATAAAGATCAACATAGATTCCAGAGGAATGGAAGAGGCATAGGGGACTTACAGTCAGGAGGATGATATTAGAGGGATGTATGTCCATTTGGGCATTGAAGGAACGAACTCCAATGGACATGGAGATGAAAGGAATGAAAACATGAATATAGCAGAGACCATTAAAAATTTGCAGAAGGATGTCCAAAGCCATAAATCTGATAATGAAAGGCTTATGAAAGCCAAGGAGCAGCAGGATGACTTCAACATGAAGTTACTGCAGAGCTTGAATAGAATAGAAAAGAAATTGGATAAGGAGAGTGGCTCAAGAAAATCAGGAAGTCATAGCTATCCTGATGAGAAAAGAAGAACCAGAAGTGTTAGCAGACATCACCACCACTCCCCAAGGCATTCCAATAAGAGATCACGTAGAATCTCAAGTCCATCCCCTGTCAAAAAGAATCATAGGTCTAGGGTGGATGAGCTACGAGGAGAAATGAACAAAATCAAACCTCCTACATTTGATGGTGAGCACAAGAAGGATGAAGATGTAGAGACATGGTTGTTGGTCATGAGAAAGTATTTTCAATTGCATAATTATTCTTCTCATGCAGAAGGTAGAATTTTTATCTATCAACTTAAGGGAAAGGTATCCATGTGGTGGGATCATCTTGTGCAGGTGCAACACATTAAAGAGAAAAGTGTTACTTGGAGGGAATTCAAGAACTATTTTGAGAATAAATACTTGACTAAGAGATACTATGATAAGAAAATGAAAGAGTTATTTGAACTCAAGCTTGGGAGTATGACAATAGATGAATATAAGAGAAGGTTTTTAGAACTGTTGAAGTATGTCTCTTTCATCAAGGATGAGACAGTTAAGATTAATAGGTATTTGAGTCGATTTCCATCCTTCATTAGTGAAAAAATATAGTACGATGATCCCAAGACATTGGAGGAGACCATAAGGTGACCTAAGTGCCTATATGATCAGCAAAAAGCAAGGCCAACTTTCCAAAAATCTTGGGAAGACAAAAAGAAATTCAAGATGGATCAAAGGAAGAAGGGAACTAAGCCATCATTCTTTAGAAATAATACTCAAGGACAACCAACTTCTAGAGAACCTAGAATGATTGAGGCAGGAGGTCAAAGGCCAAGTCAGCCACCTATTCAATGTTGGGGTTGTAAAGGAGATCATATGTATAGAAATTGTCCTCACTGAGGTGAAAAAGTCAGAACTGTTCACAATGTGCAGCAAGATAAAATAGTGGAGTATATGGGTAGGAATGTGCCAAGGATCTATGTAGCCCTGGACAACAAGCAAGCAGAGTATCAGTCACATATGATTGAAGTGGAAGGTATGATCAATAACCAAACCATTGTTATTTTAATTGATTCAAGATCTAGTCATAGTTATATAGATCCTAAGATGGCAGAAATTTTGAATTTACCAAGAAGAAAGCATGGAAAATCTTGGTTGGCGGAACTGGATATCGGAGCCAAAATAAAAGTCAATGAGTTGGTTAAGTCATGTCTTATGGACATGAATGGACTGAACACCAGGGAAGATTTGAACTTCTTGCTTTAGGTTCTTATGACTGCCTAATTGGGATGGATTGGTTGGACCAACATCATGTTGTCCTAGACTGTCATAACAAGGCATTTACTTGCTTGGATGAGAAAGGGAACCTAAGGAAAGTGTAGGGAATTCCCAGGGAAATAACCATCAGAGATATTTCAGCATTGCAACTGAAGAAATGTTACAGAAAAGGGTGTCAAATATTTGCAGCGCATATGGAAGAGACACCTAAGGATAAGGTGCCAAATTTGGAAGATTATACAGTCCTAAAAGAGTTTTAATATGTGTTCAAGGAGGTACCAGGACTACCCCCAAAGAGAGATATTGATTTCTCTATAAATTTAATTCCTAGAGCAACTCCAGTGTGAAAGACTCATTACAAAATGAGTACACCAGAGCTGAAGGAGTTGCAAATGCAACTTGAAGAGCTTCTAAAGAAGGGGTATATATGCCCAAGTGTGTCACCTTGGGATGCCCCAGTCTTGTTTGTAAATAAAAAGGATGGAACATTAAGATTGTGCATTGATTTCAAATAGTTGAATAAAGTGGTTGTTAAGAACAAGTTTCCTCTGCCAAGGATTGATGATATTTTTGATTAATTGAAAAATGCAAAGATATTTTCAAAGATATATCTCAGGTCAGGATACAATGAGGTAAGGATTAAGGAGAAATATATCAGCAAGACCGCATTCAGGACAAGGTATGGTCATTATGAGTTCACAGTGGTGCCATTTGGGTTGTCAAATGCACCAGTTGTTTTCATGTGCTTAATGAATGGTGTTTTCCGACAATATTTAGACAAGTTTGTCATTGTCTTTTTGGATGACATTCTTATATATTCTAAGTCAGAGGAAGAGCATGAGCATCATTTGAGAATGGTGTTGCAAGTATTAAGGGAGCATCAGTTGTATGCCAAATTGAGCAAGTGCTCATTTTATCAGAAGCAAATTCATTATTTGGGACATATCATTTCAAAGGATGGGATAGTAGTGGATCCTGAGAAGATAGAAGCCATTAGAGAATGATCAGTGCCAAAGAATGTGACAGAGGTGAGATCATTCATGGGTCTTGCAGGCTACTATAGGAGATTTACTGAAGGATTTTCAACGATTGCACACCCAATCACTTCCTTGCAAAGAAAGGGTGTGAAGTTTCAGTGGACATTGGATTGTGAAAAGAGTTTCCAACACTTGAAACAATTATTAACAAGTGCTCCAATACTAATGATTGAAGACCCAAATGAAGACTTGATTGTATGCAAATGCATGTAAAGAAGGACTTGGTGGAGTCCTCACTCAAAATGGGTTTGTTATATGTTATGAATCAAGGAAGTTGAAATAGCATGAAAGACACTATGCCACTCATGATTTGGAGTTGGAAGCCATAGTGCATGCCTTGAGGAAATGGAGACACTAACTCATGGGAAAAAGGTTTGAGCTAAGAACAGACCATAATGGTCTGAAATATTTATTTCATCAACCAACTCTAAATGCTAGGAAGAGCAGATGGTTAGAATTTCTGAGTGAATATGACTTTGATATAAATCATATCAAGGGGAAAGAGAACAAAGTAGTTGATGCACTCAACAGAAGAGTGCATGAAATGCATGCTACAACCATTAGCATGTACCAATCAGATTTGAAGGATAGAATTTTAGAGGCTATCAAATTAGATTTGCAGTACAACGAATTAGTGGCAAAATTACAGCAAGGTAATTTGCAATAGAAAATTGAAGAATACAAGCTAGATAATGATGAAATTCTCATGTACAGGGGCATAATTTATGTACCAAATTCTCAGGAATTGAAAATTTTGATATTGAGGGAAATGAATAATGTAGCTTATGATGGGCACCCAGGATATCGAAAAACTATTGCAGTTGTCAAGAGACAATATTATTGGCCAGGCATGAAAAAAGAGGTTGTTGATTTTATTGCCAGATGTTTGGAATGTCAAAAGGTAAAGGCTGAGCATAGACACCTAGCTGGTTTGCTACAACCATTTCCCATTCCTGAGTGGAAGTGGGAAGTTGTAACCATGTATTTCATTACCAAACTTCCCAGAACAAACAAGCAACATGATTTTATCATGGTAGTTGTGGATAAGCTTACTAAAGTTGCCCATTTTTTTCCAGTTAAGCTCACTCACAAGGAAGCGAACATTGTTTATGTTTATATGAAAGAAATTGCTATATTACATGGAATACCCAAGACAATTGTGTCTGAAAAAGATCCAAAATTTACCTCAAAATTTTGGAAGGGATTATTTAATGGATTTGGAACAAATTTGAATTTTTGTACAACTTATCATCCAAAATCATATGGTCAAACTGAGAGGGTCAATCAAGTGATTGAAGATATGTTGAGGATGTATGTGATGGATAAACCATCAAACTGGGAAGACTACCTACACTTGGTAGAGTTTTCTCATAACAATGGGTACCAATCATCTCTAAAGATGAGACCATTTGAGTCACTTTATGGCAGAGAGTGCAACACACTAGTAAGTTGGGATAACCCAGTAGACAGAGCAGTGGTTGGGCTAGATTTGCTCAGGGAAATGGAGGAACAAATGATAAAAATAAAATAAAATTTAAAGGCTGCCCAAGAGATGAAGAAAAGATATGCTTATAAAGGAAGAACTCACAGGGAGTTTAAAGTGGTTGACCATGTATTCTTGAAAGTGAAGGCCAACATAAGTTCCCTGAAGTTGGGAAACTATTCAAAGTTGGAAGCTCACTATTGTGGATCATTTGAAATCCTAGAGAGAATTGGTCCAGTAGCTTATATGATTTCATTTCCTGCATCTATGTATATTCATAATGTATTCCATGTATCATTACTCAAGAAATATATACTTGATGCTAATCATGTTATTGATTGGAATGTGATTCAGGTGGAGCAAGAAGACACTTTTCAAGTGCATCTGGTACGCATTCTGGACCGAAAAATCAAATAGCTATGAAATCGATCCATAGGGCTTGTAAAGGTCCAATTGACCTCGTATGGTCCCAAGGATGCTACTTGGGAGCTTGAGGATGCAATGCAAGAAGAATACTCACATAGTTTTTTGGATTTTTGAAATTTTGTTGTATATGGGTACATGATGCACTAAGGATAGTGCATAAATAAGGGGAGGGGATTGTAATATCCCTAGGTCAAATCCAATTGTAATGTAAATGAAAATGTACTTAAGATGGTGAGTTGTTTGATATCATATTGTATGCACCTTTCATGGCATAGTGCGTGCATGTACTGCGCAGTAAAATGAGGAAGTTTGCACATTCTAGGATAGCGCGCACAACAACATAAGTTCGCATGATTTTGAAGACATGTATCCTTTTGTGTATATTCTGCATTTTATAGGATGATGATCTAGTTATTATAATCTAGGATGCTTGTGTTTTAATTAGGTCGGAGAGCCTAGATGTTAAAGGCAAGTGCGCCTATTTTTGTATATGTCTCATAATTAATATAATATACATCGTTGCGTGCAGAATGAACACGATAAAAGAGATGGAGAACTAAACTCCACTGGTTAGGGAAAGGGAGGGGCCTAAAAGGTAAGGAAAAGGGATAAGCTACGGAGCTTAATCCAAAAAGGAATATTATACTAATATTTCTTAAATCATAAAGTATGGATAGTTATTTTATCCTAAGTTCTAAAGTTGGGGACAAGTGGGCCAAAATAGCTCCCAACATGAGAAGTGTCAAGTTGGGGATATGCATACATATTGTTGGGACTTAGTTCATTTTCCCGTATTTTCCATCATTATTTCCATCATTCTCCCCAGGATTCATCCATCACTCAGTCATCCAGTCAATCACCCATGAGCATGCATGCACCCATTGAGTTATCCTTCGTATATTCATGATTGTACCTTTACCTGTATCCATATCCATTTTCTGTTGGTGTATCTGGTTAGCTTGGGAGATGGACTGAAGAAGCGGGTTGTCAGGCCCATGGGATATTGAAGAGGCGGGTTGTCAGGCCCATGGGATATTGAAGAGGCGGGTTGTCAGGCCCGTGGGATATTGAAGAGGCAGGTTGTTAGGCCCATGAGCAATTCTCTGGGTGAGAGAATTGTTGGGTATTGATTTCCTGAAGGTGCTAAACTATAGCTATAGTGCTTTGAGACTTCTTGCTCGGCCTATTGTTAAATCCCAAAAAGGAAGTGGGGCAACGAAAGGAATGTTGAGCAAGGAATGGGCACACTTCCTGGGTGGAACAAGCATGTGGGGAATGAAGGACTATAGGTTGTTAGTTTGAGTTGGCACCTGAGACAGAGTCTTTCCTGTTGTCTATGAGCCTTTATCCTGGTTAGGAATCCCTTTACCCAGGTGGAGTTTAGTCCCAGCTCGGGGGTGACTCACTATTGACAGTGATGAAAAGTGTGGTCTAAGGCTGGGAGGTTCATGGAAGGTCTGCACGCAGTTGGTAACATTCTTACCAAGATAAGTGCCAATTGTGCGATAAATTTACATGTTACATTGTTATTTACGTGCTTACTTTTATGGGTTATCATATGTGCGGTTATAACTATGTTTATCTTTATGGGTATTTCCTGTATATGTTTATTTCTATTTCAGTGTGAATCCATGCATTTACAGATGTATTTGGTTGTTTACGTTTCATATATATGTTTCCGCCAGAGTTCTGTGTGTATATATTTTAATTGCATGCAGTTTAAAAAATTATGTGGCATAGCTCAGTTGGACATTGGGTATGTTACAGTATGTTCCACAGAGAGAATGAAAGAGTTCTCTGGCGTAGCGTGGCCCAACATGGATGGTCGGGGACATTACACTATGCACATTCGTCTGAGCATAAATGGATTACAATGAGGATCCAGAGGCCTTTTTTATATTACTCATGGATGCCAAATCCCTATACATCCAAAAACCTAACCCTAGAAGGTGAAATGCCAAAATTCATGTGGACCCCTATGGGTAAGTTGGTGTAAGTTGGTACCTAAATTTCACAGGATCGTAACGTTTGCATACGACCTTCATTTTAGGCGCGTGATAGCCCATTGGAAAGGTATTTAAGAGAACTACACATTATGCCATCAAACTCTGACCCTATCTACAATTTGACTGGGGCGATCCAAAAAAACATTGTTTAGGCCTCCAAAACAGCCCTAGAAGTACAACAAGATGTGCTGACATGAAAACATATAAAATAAGCTAGTTAGATTAGGCGAGAGGCCACCATTATCCACCTGGAGGATGTGTGGGTATTTAGACAACCCCAAAAGTGTAGAACCCACAACAAAGGAGTATAGAAGAATCTGTTGAACAAAAATGGACAAGAGGAGCCAGTTGGAATAGGTGGGTGGCCACCAATATCCACCTGGATCACCTTCCCACCTGATTCTAACTATCTTCACCTACATTTGAGACCTATGAAACTTTAATATCTCAAATGGCTTACATTGTTTTTCCATTGTAGAGTCATCCTAAGACATGGGCAGATAGTCATCAATATGGTGATTCAAGATTTGACACTAAAAGATAGTGTTTGTAAAATTGGTGTAGTATACTAGTATCCTAATAATTATATCCCCTATCCAAATGAGCATGAGTTCCTTAAGGTCCTTTGAAATATTCCCCTAATGCAAACTCAATGTTGCAACCTAGAGTTAAAGAATTGTTCAAGTTCAGGGTAAATGAATTCATGTAAGTGAGCATAGAGAAGTTCTATAATTGGCAAGAATTGCAACGATAAGTCAATATATTCAACTTGTATTGGGTAGGATAATTGCATGACTTTATCATCTGAAAAATCATGAGACCAAATGAAGAAAAAAACCATAGTATTCGTCTTTACCTAGGGGATGCACCATAGGATTTCTATCACATGGTTAAATTCATTGAACTAAGAAAAAAGAATCCTTTGGTTATAACGTAGTTATGGGTGCATTTCCAACTTTGTGGCTCTCGCAAATCCTTGATCCATACTTATATAAGTTCCTTAAGAGACACCCTCCCAACAAAATACCCTAGAATGAAGTATACCCTAAACTAATTACACAAATAATCAGCTTCAGATTAAGAAAAAAACAATATCAAGATGGGGACCATTACCTTGTGAAAAACCTTTAGAACATATTTATGGGGAGTTTTTAGCACCATGACCAATATTAAGACTAGTCACTAATTCTAGCAAAATGGGTGAATTTTTTTAATTTTGAGGAACCCATAGTAGCCTCACTAGCCTTATGACCCAACAATGGTGGCCTAATAAGTAATCCATTCCCCTTTAATGAGAAAAAATAGGAAATAACTCTTAATCAACCTAGATGTTAGGAAAGATACTTCCACACTAAACCCACTAGAAAAGAGGAAGACATATATAAACAAGAAAGATAAATGACAAAGAAATCACACAGTGCACAAAGATTTTACCCTGGAAACCCAAACAGGAAAACCATTATTCCTTGAGCGCCTTTCTCTCTTGTTGTATTTTTAATTCAAAATAAAAGGTTACATGTCTAACCTTGGTCTACACCTAAGACACAATAAACATCATACCCTCATGTTTACACAAGAACAACCCTGGACCCAATTCTTCTTACATCTACATGACCAACAACCTTTAACATATTGATCTAAATATTGATTAACATGTATGATTGAAACATGTCGTATTTATAGGATTTACAATTTACAAAACCATAAAGAAAGGCACCCAAAAATGGTTACATGTCCACACAAATCAATGGCTACAAATCCTGTTAATATCAGGATTTTGTTACATTCGACTACCAGTCAGATTACCAGTTGACCTACTAGTCAGCCTCTTGTCAGTTGACTTCTCGACTTGTTGTCGATCACTTCGAATTCAACTTTCCTAGTCCATCATTTCAACCTTTGACTTTCACCCCGAGTCGATCCACCTCGACTACTCTTTTACTGAAAGAATATAGCAACACAAAATTCTCCCACTTGTTGTCTTCTTTGTTGAAATAGGAGAAATTGAACTCTTGTTCACAAACCCAGGGTAGTAATGTTCATCGCCTCTCTGAACCAAGAGAACTTCACAACACTCAAAAAAATTTTCAAAGTGTCTACTATGTTTTCCAACATGTCTACTTTCTACAATAGCACCTTGTTTCTTTTCATTGTGTCTCTTACAAAATTGTATTATACATCAATATGCTTAGTCTTGGAATGATAAGTTGGGTTCTTTGCCATAAATATTGCATTTTGACTATCACAATTTATCTTCATAGCTCTCTTCTCATACCTTAACCTTGAATATAGTCGTTGCATCCATACTACTTATTTTCTTGAATGAGTGACTACCATGTATTCATATTATGTTGTCGATAAGGCTACGACCACCTGTCACTTACTCATCCAACTAATTTCTCCACTAAACATTTTGAACAAATATCCACTAGTTGACCTTTGTCAATCCATATCTCTAGCCTAGTCGATATCGACAAAGCCATGTATGTCTACTTCATTGTCCACTCCAGGTTTCCCTTGGTAGAAAATAGCATAATATTTTGTGCCACACAAATACCTAAACATTATCTTGACAATTGTTGACTGCTCTTTTCCTGGTGTGAACATGTATTTTCTAAACACTCCCATTGCATGGGAAATTTCTGGTCAAGTGCATACCATCGCATTCATTATAATACCAACAACACTTTCATAGGGAACACATTCCATGTCCTCTATTTATTCCTATTTCTTTGGAAATTATTCAACGGTTATCCTTGCTCCCATAGGAATTGGCACCTTTACAAGCTTTCAATCTTGCATGTTGAAACACTTCAAGATTGTTTCAATATACTTCTTTTGATTCAACTAGAAATTTTTAGCTTCCCGATATCTCTTGATCTCCATTCCCATAATGAAGTTCATTACAACGAGATCCTCCACGTCGAACTTAGAGGATAGTTTCTTCTTCACCTCCTTTATTGTATCTATGTTGTTTATGATCAGCAACATGTCGTAGACATACAATGCTACATATATGAAACATCCACCTTCTTCCTTTGAATATAAACAGTGATCAACTTTGCTTCTCACAAATACAAAACTAAGGATGTATGTGTCAAAATTTTGGTAACACATCCTTGGTGATGCAACTCCCCTCCCCTCCTGGGGGTTCTGCGACCTCCTAGTCTAGGATATTTCTAAATACCGAGTCAGATCGACTCTTTGGGCCCCTGCTAGAACCCAAAACCACTGTACACAGGTCCCTTTCCTCCTAAGGTGTAGTTTCAATGAGAACCCCGCAAGCGCTCCTTTCCCTGGCTCTTTTATCTCCTCACGCAACCTTGGGCTATGACCTGGCGCTTATCCCAAATGGTGTTTCGAGACTTCGTACTTCAAGAATCTTCACACCACTTGAATCCATATCTCCCAATACCCAGATCAACGAAATCACTTTACTCATATCGACGATCGGATCTGTTTCACAGTCAACAGCTACGATTACTTCTTCAGAACTCTAATTCGGCCAGTTCACTGCAATGTGTGCTAGCTTCTCTTCCTAGGCCCACCTCTCACATGAACTTGGGCTATGATCCAGGGCTCAACTCTTGAGTGCTTCCCAACTTCTCACTTCGCAACTTTGTGAAGTTTTCACTCTTTTCCTTGCGATTTCTCTGAATCACGAATTCACAAATTCGTTTATCTATTGCCATGTCCCTGCCTTCCAATCAACAACTAGGATTTCTTCATGGATTCTGACTTCATAAAGTCAATGCTCTCCTGCATTCTTCCTCCCTTTTCTCAGAGTGTGCGTAGATCTCTGCCACATGCCCTCCTAGATCTGATGGTCCAGATTCACCCCACACTTCGAACTTCAGCAATTTTCACCCTTCTACGCTCCAAATCCTCTGATTCACGAACTTCCAAAGGAACTCACAAATAACCACCACACAACTTCTCCCAGATCTAATGGTCTAGAATAATCCCACTCTCTGGTGCACACAAAGGGTTATGGTCCGTGCACTCCACCTTGATCGGACGACTGTTGATTCTCTGTGCTCAAATACAATGGTTGGGATCTACTCTTCTCCTATGCATTCTTCTTTGCCTCCCTGGACATTGATCTAATGGTCTATAATTCTTCCAACAACAGATTCAATGGTTGTTGTCACTTCTCCTCCTGAACTCTTGATTTCTTCCGACTTGGAAGATATTTGTAATTATTCAAAGGTTTTGACCCTTGAACCTCATCCTGGGAACCCGACTATCTTGGGCCTCATTTTCGCTTCTTGGAACACTATCCCTCTTGAGCTTGATTCCCTTGATAATTTGATCTCCCATGCACTCCTTGAATTCCTAGGATCTCGACAAACTCAGATCGAATTATTTATTCGAAATAAATTCTTCCTACACTCCTTGCACTTCTCTTTTCTATTTCTTCGACACTTAGTCGCTCCTTAACTTTGTACACTTCCTGCACTTGGTATAACTTCCCGTCGTTTCTTCTGAACTTTTCTGAATCAATCCAAGACTCTGTCGACACACTCCTTGCATATGAGATGCACTCCTTGCATACGAGTTCTCAGAAGAGAAATGATTGAAACTTGTCCCATTTGTCACAAACTCATATGATCAATTATAAACAATCATACATAAACTAAATGAACTAAAACACACATATAATGCATCATTCATTCAATTACATATCAAAATGAACACTATCCAAGGAAATGGAACAATTATGCATGTTCTATTCATCCATGAAATAAATTACATCGTATTACAGTTATTCATTGCCTCTCTACTACTCTCTCTTCTACTCTGATGTCTCTAATCTTTTTTTTTTCATACAACAACAAATCTATCTAAGGAGTGGCTCCTCGAGCTCTTCTCCGTCCTGTCTGCAACCTATCCTATCAGTTTCTAGCGGTTACCTATTTTTTCCCATTACAATAACTATCATTTATTACCAGATAAGAGTTGGCACTCTCTATCTGCAACTTCTTATAGTTGTATAAGACTTTACAAACAAGATATATTTAAAAACATCGTTTCCAAAATATCTCAACAACTCGTTATGTTTCTGACTTAAATGTTGATTTGAAATTATGCCATGTTGAGATGTCATATCTTTTCCTCCACTCTTTCTTCTTTGACTTTGAAAGCAATGCTCCTGCATCACTTAGTGATTTTTTTAGACCATAATGGGATATTTTCAACTTGCACAATATCTCTTTCTTTCCCTTTACTACAAATCCTTCAGGTTGTTTCATGTAGATTTCTTGTTCCGGGTCCCCATGTAGGAACATTGTATTTACATCCATTTTCTCTATTTAAAGATCAATTGTTGCATCCAAATACATCAGTACTATAATGAAAGATAATTTTGCAACATGGGAAAAAATCTCACTGAAGTTGACTCCGACTTGGGAATATCTTTTCATTACAATTCGAGCTTTGAATTTCTCGACTTGACCGATTGAGTTCATATTTTTCTTGAATATCCACTTTCTACCGACGAGGTTTATTCCACTAGGTAATTCGACTAAATCCCATGTCTCATTTTTGTGCAAGGATTTCATCCCTTCAACCATATAATCCTTCCAGATTATACCCTCTACCGAGTCAAATTCCTCCCTGATCAACTTCGGCTCCTCATCAATGATAGTTAACACAAATGTGAAACACAAGTCGGGTAGAATATACCTTTTGACTCATTTTCTTACTTTTTTAGACCTATTTACAATCGAGGTCGGTTGTGCCACCTCTTCATCTGATTCAATTGACTCATCTAAATCATATTCTTTATTCCTCAGTTCAAACCTCACCTTCTCTATATTATTCTCTATTTGAACCACTTCATACGTAGAGTTCCCTCTGACTTATCTAAATACCATGTCTCAACTATCCACTATTCTCCTAGATGTAGGATCCCAAATCTTATATCATTTCAGTCCTTCTTATATCCAATGAAAATAGACTTGATTGCCTTCATGTCAATATTTCTCCTCTTTTCCTTGGGAACTTGCACAACTGCATCACATCCAAATACTTTGAGATGTGAAAGAGAATGCTTCTTTCCAAACCATACCTTGTGTGGATTTGAGTCAACTAGCACCAATGAAGGAGACATATTCACCAAATATTTTGCAGTGTCGACTACTTCTTCTTAGAATTCTTGTGTGAGCCCAACACCACTGAGCATGCTCCTTACCTTTTTCATCAATGTTTTTTTCATTCTCTTAGTAACTTGACTAATTTATAAAGTGATTTTATCCCACATTCACAATAGGATATGATATTGTTGGGTGCAGACCTATTTTGAGGAAATACCCAATTTTGGAGGGAAAGACCTAATTTTGGAGAAGAACAGTTGGCAGGAAAAGAAGCACGTACGAGGAAAATCAGCATGCAAGAGAAGAAACATGCAAGGTGCACAGGAATTTAAACCTAACCATGTTAGGGGTAGGGTTTTGGTAGATATTGTAGCAGCTAATAATCTTGTAAAATAGTATAAATAAGAACCTAGGAGGTCTAAGTCAAAGATCCTAAGTTCCTAGTTTAGTTTGATTTGACTCTTGTAGTTGTAATAATTTTGTAAGTTGTTGAGTTTTGGAAGAGCCAAGTACGCCAGATTTTGAGGGTTAGATCACAAGATGAGGAGCCTGGTGTGATCTAGTCTTCCTCACTGAATTTATTGAACCTTTTTCATGATTGTATAATCGGAGATGTAGTGTGCACAGTGCCATATTCTGCAAAAAGCTAAATAAAAGAGCATAGAAGCCATATATTTGTGGACGTATCCCATGAGGGAGTGAACCACGATAAAACATGGGTTATATGTGTTATTTATTACATATTTACCTTCTATTAGTAGTTATTTTATGAGTGGATGAATGAATGGTTAAGTTAGATCTATTAAAATGCATGCATGGACTTAACAGATGAATGAATCCTAGGAATAATAGATTGATTAATTATTTTAAGTCATGAAGAAGATAAAATACAATCCTAGATCCCCACTCATTCCTAGACTACAATCATCTGAGCATTGCAGTCAACCGTAGAACTATCTCGAGTGAGACTGCGTATTGCACTCTATGCACCGTGTTGCCTTTTGGTTTACCAAGAGGGTCAATAGTTTTAGAGGGTTTTGTTGGGAACATGTTCAGATATGAACCTGGGTCAGCCTAAGAAGTAGAAAAAAGAGACTAAACCCATAAAATGGTTATGTTTCCAGCTGGAATTGCATGGGATTGAGTGGATGGGATCCATAGAAGAAACATGTAGAGAATGAAAACATAGAAGGGAATGTTCATACCATGGAATCTAACGAAGGCGGATATCAAAAGATGGTTGAAAACAAAGGAACTCAAGTTTTCCCAGAAGAATAACATAAACCCTAAGTTAACACCGCGCAAATATCTTGAAAAATATGTGTTTAGCGACTTGCATGAGGTATTTTTCTGTGATTTCCCGCATTTGTTGCAGTAGTGGATAATGAGGTTAAAATAAAACCACCCTACAAATCGAATATGACAACTGGAGTGGAATCCTATGGAGATTGTGCAGTTACAACAAGTTAACAACAAATTTACGCGCATAATAGATTTCTGGTTAGAAAGTATTGTTGCGAGATTTATCACTAAATTTGTAGTAGATAATGCAAAATCTTACAGTGCAGTAGTGCAGGATTTTCTAAAAGGAACTAGAGGTAGGTAAATGATATTGATGTATTGTTAAGAACCAAACATCAATATAGCATAGAAAAACCTCAGGAAAAGTACTCAACGCCTTGAAAAAGAGATAATTTCAGATAATAAGCCTCTTCGAGGGGGCAATGGAAAAAGAGAGATACTTTTAGATAATAAGCCTCTCGAGGGGCAAACCTCCTTTTAACCCCAATTCTAATGTTCAAGTACAAGATGATTCAAAATGAAAATGTCTCCTTGGTATATAGAGACTAGGAGGTTTAATGCCAGCTTCAAATAAAATAACATTACTAATCTAAATTACAACCAATGGCCTAGTCACATAAATAAAATAACATTACTAATCTAATATGCCCCAATTAAGTGGTAATGAGCCAATATTAGGCTTAATATGCCCCTCCCCTTAAGACAAGTAAGGTCTCAAGTAACGCCTGAGTAACTCGATGCTTCTCAGGAGTAAAAGACTCTTCTCCCCAAGTGGAATCTTCAGCCGTAGCTTCCTCCATTTAATGAGGTGCTCAAAATGGATCTATTCCTTAGTCGTCGAATTTCAGGTCATGATGGCTTGTGTCTAATATGATTTCACCTTCCCACTGCCCCTCGCAATATAGTTTGAACCGGGATCTTGTCGCCTATAACCTTTAAGCATGAAACATGGAAAACCGGGTATACTCGTGAAGATGCGTATCTAATCATGCCATAGTACCCAATTTTTTGCAACACCTTATAAGGGCCATAGTAATTTTGGTGATAATTTATTATCCTTCCGGCTTGCTTGAGGGACATCATCTCGCTTGTATGGTTGTCTTAAAAATACCCAACTTCTGTACTTCAAACTTCTTTCACTAATGCATGTTGATTCGGCTTTGGTTCTATGCGATTATGTGCCATGGTCGTGTTGTCCTTAAGATTTGGAGAATTTGTTGTTGATTCTCGAAGGTGATCTTCCACCGGCTTGAACCTTAGATTTTTCTTTTTAGAGAAGAAGTATTGGAAGGAGGGTGGTATCCATATGCCATAATGGTGTCATTTTGGCAGAAAGTAAGGGTAACCATTTGAACCATTGTGTTTGTTTATCTAGAGACAAAACAACGAAGGTAGCCTCTTACATTTGTTCACTATCTCAGCTTGGTCCATCGTGATTGAGGATGATAGGATGAGCTATGAGCCAATTGAGTACCCAACAAGAAAAATTCCTCATCCAAAATGTCCAAAGGAATATGGGACTTCACCTACAATAATCTTGGGCTGCCATGTGCTTTGAATTGTCTCCAAGGAATGGTGGCAACCGTATTCGGGCTTTGGTTGATGAGATAGTGCACAAAAGTGCACTATCTTAACACCCATCAACAATCACCATGATGACACTCTTCCTTCGGACTATAACCCTGATGAAATCCATGGAACCTCCTCCCAAATAACACTTGGGATGGATAATGGTCAGTAAAAAGACCTGGTCTTAATTGTTTCCACCTTATTTGTCGGAACCACACCTCAAACCTTTGAACATCAGCTTTTGGCCATCCCAAAAAAAATCCTTCTCGACTCTATGGTGGTTTTCAAAATCTCGAAAGTGCCCTCCCACCTGAGAGAGGTGTGCAATTCCATTAGTACCTTTTTGTTTAAGTTCAGATTTCTTACATAAATATAAGCTTTATCTTGTACCATAGTGAATCATTTTTCCATGTAAATGTATCCTCATGCACTGAATCAGCTTCTAACCTTTGAATTAGAGTCCATACTTTTTTGTCATTTTCCATTCATCCCTTGGTTTCTGTTATCCAATCTGGGCTCGAGATCGAGATAGCACAAAGAAAAGGCCTCAACATCTTCATCCTTTCTCGAGAGTGCATCCGCCACACATTTTGCTTCCCTTTTTATAGACAGGATTTCAAAATCATAGCCCAATATCTCTGTTACCCATTTTTGTTGTTCTTTTCTCAAGATAGTCTTGCTCCAAGAAGTATTTAAGACTATCATGATTTGTTTTGACTCTGGAAGTGCCTACCGACAGGTAAGGGACGGGCATTTTTTCAATGCATGTAGGTATTGCCATCATTTCCTTCCCTCATAAATGTGTTTGTGTAAGTCCCTTCCCCTTGAGTGGTCGACTTCAAAAGCTAGGGGCCTTCCTTCAGACATTAGGATAACACCAATCCCATTTCCCAGGCATCACATTCCACAACAGTTAGTTTCAGAACTGGAGTGGTCAAGATAGGATCTTTGTACATCATCACTTTAAGTTGTTCAAAAGATTTAGAAGGTTCTCCGAGTCCATGAAAATGCATCCTCTTAGTTGGTTTCATAAAGGTGTTGCTATATTCTTCCTATAGTTGTTGGAATAAACTCATGTGAGGTAACCTCACACAAAACCCAAAAAAATCCTCTGCTAATGTTTTGGGAATCGCCCCAAAATGACCTTGGTCTTAATCTTGTTAGGGTCTACCTCATTAACTTCCATGAGATACAATATGACCCAAATACTCTACCCTTTACTCCAAAGAAACATTTGGATGGTTTAGCATATAGTTGTTGCCCTTTGAGTGTGCTTGTAGCACCTTGTCAACATGTTTGCACATGATCCCTCCCAAGATTTGGTATAGATTAGTATATCATCAAAAACTACTAACACAATTTTTTCAAGGAAGGCTTGAAAATGGAATTCATCAACCCTTGGAATGTGGAAGGTGCATTTGTAAGGGGCTAAAAGGCATGACTAAAATTCATAATGGTCTTCATGAGTTCTAATGTTGTTTTGGGATATCTTCTCCTTCATTCTGATCCGATGATAATCCTGAATCCAGATCCACTTTGTGAAATAGATTGTTCCATGTAGTTCATCTAACAATTCATCAATCACTTAGAATGGGAACCATCTTTAATAGTGATCTTATTGAGCTCTTCATAACTGACAATATCGCCATGATTTATCTTTTCTTGAATACCACTACTAATCGGGTGCAGAGTGTTGAACTTTGGTTAGGTCTACTAATGCCAGCCTCCAACATTTCCTCAACCATACCACCTTCAAGGGTATCCTCAGATGGCCTCGATGTTAGGAGGAACACCTGTGAATTAATAGGTGAATTTCATGATCATGATTTCGGAGTGGCGGAGACCTTTGGGAATCTTCAAATACTTTGGAATGCTTATCAACAGATACTTGAGATCTTGAGAATAGATGTCTTAGATGTTTGGAAATCTATAGTGAGCATAGTTGTGCATTAATGCCTTGATGCCCTCTTTTTCAATAATTTTGTCATGTCGCTAGGAGTTTATCATCTACCTACTGTGATACCTCTCAACCTAATTCTTTTCCTTCCGATAAAAATTTCAAGAACTTTTCATGAAAAGTTCTTGAAATTAAAAGCTGACTGCTCCTAATGATTGTAACCATTGGATTCCTAGTACAACATTCTGCACTTTCACCCATGGGCATAGTAATCATTGGACTATTCCATTACATATTCCCCATAGTAAGATTGGATTCATTGCATTTCCCAAAGTAATTGATAGTTCCATCCGCGAATCATTACTTGAACTCATACCGATATACAGCACTGAGATTTCAATTTTATGGTGAATGAAATTATGAGTACCACTGTAATCAATTAGGACTATTAATTTTTCTTTTTGATGTATCCTTCGATCTTGAGGGTCGAGGAGTGCTAATCTGTACCAATGCATTGCACGATATCGTGGAGTCAACTCTCTGGGACAAAATTGCTTCTACGCCATCTTGATGGTTCTGTTCTCTCTCTTCCTCTTCACAATCTATGTAGAATAATTTCTTCTCGCCACACTTATGTCCCTTACCTGCACTTGGCTACTGCTAAATTAAAAGCATAAATATTTTTCTTTCTTTCCTCCACTAGTTGAGGTGTCAACCTTGTAGGTTGAGGTGTTTTTAGGAGAAGGTTGAGTATAGTTCTATAGATGTTAGATAGGTCCTTCTAGTGTTTGGTAGCCATATTTTTTACCAACATTTGACACCTAAATGCATTCTCCAATGATTTAGTTCTAAAGGCGAACCTCATGTTGAATGTTATCCTTAAAGTTCCTATGAATATCAATCAAGTGCTCATCCGGAATATCGGTTACCTTTATATTCAAATCACTCGTCACTTGGAAGTTCTCAATGTGCTCTCTAGAATCGAACTCCTTTGCTTGAGATTTATCAATTGGCTAAAGAAGGTATTGTCTCTTTCTTTGTATCCTCATAGTGTGATAAGATTTCTTCCTCAGTGAAAATTGTCCAAGTGACAAGTGTGATTTACAGAACAAAGTTGAGTATTTATACTCAAAACAAATTGATTAGGTTCTAAATATAAAGAAGTAATCTGCACTTTGTGTAATATGTGGCACATTATGGAGATCAAAGCAATTGTTCCATCTCAAGTATCCATGTGGATTGGGTCCTTGCCATCAACAACAAACTTCCTCATATCGATCTTAGGAACGTTGGTTATCTTCAACCCAAAGTTGATTTTTCTCCATTCTTGATTCACCTTCTCAGGGTATGTCCTCATCATGAATTTCATGGGATGCATTTTCAATTTCGTGTGTGTCTTCTATTACGAATTTTCAATACTTCCATGATATCCCTCTTTTAAACCACATCCATGTTTGCTCCCAACTTAGCTTCCATCTCTCTAGAGTCTATATTTTGTTACTATCTTCTTTTGCAAATCATTTATGTCCCTACGAGATTTCTTCTTCACCCTTCATCAAGAGTCCGTAGGATTTCCTCGTCCTCGAGGCTTATTTTGGTGTAGAAGTTCCTTTGGGTGGCATGTTGGGCTAAGTATCATTTTTGAACCTTGATTCTGAGGTGGTTCTCAAGTGACAATATTTCTTCATTGCATCTCCCACTTTGGCCCTTCTAGGTATGAAACTTTCTTATGTATTTCTCTAATATTTCTCTCAGAATGCCATTGTACGTCTGATCAAAATTGGATGCCAAGTGGAATTTATGGTAACTTCCCACAACTTGTCGAGTTTTGGCTTTTCCGGGAGATCTCATCAGATAGTAGCTCCACACAAAATAAAATTCTTAAACTCACACCAAAAAATACTACAGATCATTCACTCCATCCAATGAAACAAGTCCCATTCAATTTGGATGTTCTAGGAAGAATTTATGATAGTTTTACATGGAACACCTTCTTGAGACTAAATAATAGGCTTATCAGACTTCATTCATTAAAGGTGTATCTACAAATTTAAGATGACCTAGAAGTAGAAATTTTTACCACAGATACAATACTAATTTCAGAATTTTCTCCATATTTGTGGTTCAAATGTGTAAAGTTTTTATAGCAAAATTCTACAATGGCTCATTTCAGGATGACTCCAGAACACTATCTTGTACCGGGTTGTATCTCTGAATTTATAAGGCCTCGGGAGCTGAATTGAGCCCAACGTACCTTGATCCGCTCCTCTAAATACCCTCACGCTGTTCCTCCAACGCTAGAAAAAAGTTATAGCTAAAATTCCACTGTGTCTCATATGTAGCAACGAAAACCCAAGACCTCGAAGCCTGGAGCAACATATTAAGAACCAAACATCAATATATAGCATAGAAAACCTTCGAAAAGTACCAACGCCTTGAAAAGAGATAATTTCAGATAATAAGCTCTTCGAGGGGGCAACCTCCTTTTAATTCACTTAAATAAGTTCGGCACAAGATGATTCAAATGAAAATGTTCCTTGGTATATAGGAGACTAGGAGGTTTAATGGCTCCAAAGTTTCCATTGGCCTAAAGCCGACATAAATAAAATAACATTACTAATCTAAATTACAACTAATGGCCTAAAGCCGACATAAATAAAATAACATTACTAATCTAATATGCCCCAATTAAGTGGTAATGAGCCAATATTAGGGCTTAACATGTATACCTCAATCAAGATTTTATTATATAACATTAACGGTGTGATGACCATGGAATCGGACAACCAAACTTCCCTGCATGCATGGGGGAAGGGGGAAAGCACTGACAAGGGGTGGAGAAATGGAGGAATAAATGGATAGGGGAAAGAAGAAGGAGGCCATGGACCCAATCATGATGTAGGAATATCAGATAAGGTAGATAATGGAAACATGTGCAGTGGAGTACCCTACCAATATAAGATAAATAACAAGAAGAGATCCATAGTTGATAGAGAGCCTTGACAAGTGATGAGGAAGAGGTAGAAGATCTTTGGGCTGTGGAGTAGATTGAGGAAATATTGCGCGCAACATATGAAAGGAAGACAGGCGGTCCAAGGGTAGGAACATAAGTCAAAAATCCAATCCAGGACAGTGTCAATGTGGAACTCATAACCCCATGTGTGACTAGTACACTAGAAAGAACACCACCATTTAGACAACCGAATTTTAGTGGAAGAAAGACACCAGGAAACACATCTAAATAAGGAGAAAAAACTGGCATAGCCAGTTCAGGAAGTAACAGTCAATTATCTACACCATGTGGAGGTATTAGTTCAACACTATTCAAAATGGCAGGACATGATCCCACCATCAAGTTACCAGAATTCTAGGGAGAGGCATCAGAGGACCTTGAAAAGCACTTATTCATCTATGAAAAGATCTGGGAAGAAAAGAAGATCACAGATGAGGATAAAAAACTTGCACAGTTATCTATCATGCTAAGAGACCATGCACTAGACTGGTATACGAGTCTAGATGTAAACAGTTCACCAAGAACAAGGACTATTACAGACGTGAAAAGACTAATGATAAATAAATTTCAGAAGCCTAGCTCATAAGATCAGTATATGAATAAAATGATTGAAATAAAATAAAAAAACACGTGAGTCTATTTTGGAGATTGATCATAGGTTCAAATAGTTGAAAGGTAAGTTGAAGTATGCAATTATTGGCATGCAACATAGACATCTATTTGTGAACTCATTGTTACCACATTTGAAATACCCATTAAGATAGCAGAAGATACAAACTTAGGCAAAGGCTCTGCAGGAACCCTTACAACTGGAAGAAAACTAGTATCAAAAGACATATCCAGCAATAGAGGATCTAAAGCAGGATTTGAAGAACCTCACATTTCAACTTAACCAGAATCAGGGAAAAGAGAAAAGAGAAGTTGTTTGGTGTACCACATGCAGGACAAAAGGGCACCATAAGAATGAATGTCCAATGTTTGCGCAGTATATGGAAACAGGAGTACCAAACCCTTTACCAGTAGGAGGACCATGGTGTGAGATCTATAAAATGCATGGACATGATCCATATCACTGTCCAATGATGCAAAAGTATCAGACACTACCCAAAATCTCATACTGCAATTTTTGCAAGTCAGTGGGTCATGATGATAAAGATTGTAGGACAATGGAGTTGATAAGAGAAATAAATTCAGATACTTATAGGGTGCAAGAAGAAATGATCATATGGCAAGTTACACCTCATTTTAAATAGGTACCACCACCACATAACAATGTGCAACAACAATATAACACTATGCAGTTGTAATACAACATTGTTCAACCACAGTATAACACTGTGTAGTATAACCAGGTACCTCATTACAATGCACCGTGAGGAGATTGAGCTGGATATAGAGGTGGAGGACAAGGTAGAGGTGGATTTGGAAGAGGCATAGGTCTAGTAGAGTGCCACAACTTCCAACAGCCAGGACATTACGCAAGGGAATTCCCACTTCCACCTGCGACATGTATGTAATGTTGCACAGCAGACCATGATACAGAATATTGTACAACACTCTTGGGGAATATCCAAGAAAATATGAATCAGAACAACTAGAACATGCAGTGGATCTCTACAAAATCTAGGGATGATGGACGAAACATCAACATAGTCACATGAGGAGGAGCTAAGAAAGGAACTAACACAGTAAGACAAGATCCAATGCAATACCAATGGGTGAAGAAGAATACTAAACCACATAAGTAGTTTGATGCATAGAAAGAAAAGGAAACATTCAAGGCAAGACAATAGTTTCTCAAGAAAAAAAAATTGTCTACATATGTTGCACAGCAAAATCAGAACTCTCTTATGTACGAGATGCCTTCCTCAATGGACCATACCAGTGAAGCACAACCTCTAGAGAAAGTAAGTAAAATAAAGAAAAATTCTACAATATTGTGTTAAACTATTGAATGACCCTTCATATGTCAATATATTACAAAATATTCTAGAAAGATGTAATACAAAGGTAGAAGGAAAATTAGAACAAAAAACAGTCAATCATCTCCATACAAGAAGAAGGAAAAGCAGAGAATTCAGACTCAATGCTAATATTTGGAATTTCAACATGGGGTATGTTAGTCCCTAAAGTTGCACTTGACTGTTAGAGGGAAAGTTAGGGCATCATCAATTTATTGCAATGATATTTTTATAAAGGTTTTTTAATAGGTTTTAGAAAATGGTTGAAATTTGGCTCAAGGATACAATGAAAATATATGACTCAATGTAAAAGGAAAATAAACATTTCACTGGCTTAGTAAATGACAGACACTTTAATAGATCATATGGTAAAGTATATAAATAAAGGAAGACATATGAGTATTCAATTTGTCAACTCACACATGGATTTCTCATTCCCAAATATCATTAAGGAATAAGAACATGATACTTGAAAAACGATCTTAATTATGAACAAAAACAACAAAATTTTCACCATGTTATTCACAATCAAGAAATCATATGTTTTGCTACAGAATAAAAGCATTCAAGTAAGAAAAGAGACAAATAATAATATGAAAAGAAGATCTGACCATCAAAATTCCTTTTCCATTTAGTGCCAATATGAAAATAGTGTATTTGTCTTATAGTAAAGTCTTTACAAAAATAGTCCTTGATTTCCCAACTCATTGACCCTAATCCAATCTTTTCAATGTCTTTTTAAAGTAAGAAATATTCCTAAAGATCCTATTTTTTAGATTACAGTTTTAATATAGGATCATATCAATGGACTATTTCCTAGGAGATAAAATCTCATACGAGCACTTCTAATGCTTAAATAGTAGTATTTTCAACAACTAATCCGAAAATAGATTAGGTAATAATTGATGAAGATTTGCAAATCCCACAAAAAGAGGAATACTTTGTTGTTGAGTTGGTTCATCTGAAATACAAAAAAGGTCTATTTGAACAAAGCACTAATAACCAAAATTCTCATCTTCACTATATTAGTAATAGCCTTGAGAAACCAAAAATTGTGATAGACTTTCTTTGCTTCATGGTATGATAATTGTAGAAGCTTGGGTGTCCCTCTGTTTCAGCTTAGTTGTCAACACCACATTGTGCCAATACAATATTATATTTGATTCTCTTATGTCCTTGATCAGGTCATTTTTCTCTTTCCTCTTCCTTTTAAAGTATTGTATCTTTTCCTGTTGTTTTGCATTCCATTTCTCTATAAAGGACTTTTCTTTCTTCAATTTCCTAATAATACCCTGCAGCTCTTTTACCCTGTCTTTTTATTACCTTGCTTCCACCTTGAATTATGGATGTTCTTCTACTGGGGAAGGTAGGTTCAAATCTATGGAATCCTGGGGTTTCCTTAGTTTAATTTCATATTTTGAGGATAACCCAGTGCTAATATCCTCTTCTTCAGTGTTTTCTAATTCTCTGGTTTCTGGAAGATCTTGTAGTTGGTCTATTTATGGAAAAGGATCAGTTTTATAATCATCAACTACATATGTTCCTGTGAATGTGGATTCAATGATTGAAACTAACCTTTTGGTTTCTATGGTTACATATCTCCTTGAATAATGTGCAATTTTTTTCCCTTTTCACGTTTTTTCCTCTGATCTTCAGATTCCTCCTCTGACCTGTGTGAAGAAGATGCTAAGGTATATTTTTTACCCTCTTTCTTAGTATATTATGAATTTTCTTCTATGATAATAATGTTTTCCTTCTTGATAGAAGGATGAAACACAGCCTTTGAATTCAACGTAAATTTGTTTGCAACCCTAGTAGAATTTATTTTAGGGTATTTAGATATAGGTTTCTTCTTCTTACTCTGTTTCTTACCCTTTGTAAACCTTTTTCCTGTAGATTGTTTATTTTGTTTAGCTATACTTTGGACTGGGCGTGTAGTGTAATATTCTTGTTCATCAGGTTCCTCTTTGATGCCTAGATCAAATTGGACATCAATCTCTTCAACAATTTTAATATTTTTACCTCAACCGATAGTGATATTCTCATTAAGTATACCCATGGGAAAATCACCAATTGTTTGTTGTGTCTGTAACTTTCTCTTTCCAACATGGGTTATCCTGGTTGCAGGGGAGTTTTCTTTCACCAAAACGTCAGTGGATTGAGAGGCCTCTTTACCTTTTCCATGTTTCTTCTCCTTAACAATTTTAGTCTTAGTTTCCTATGGTTTAGGTTTTAGTGACTGAATTAAACAGTCCCAAGACCTCTGAACTTCATTTAAAGAAAATATTACCATCGTTTTGATCAACCCTTGATGAAAAAGACTATTCTTTGTTGTTGAGGGATGTGACTGAATCCTCTTAGACATTTTAGATAGGATTTTCAATAAGAACAAAGGTAAATTAAGAGGGTAGTCACCATTCACATGAATTAACAGTCTAATATGATAAAAATGAACTAGCGAAAATCTGCCTTCGCAGGTAATTTACCTGTGAATGATCAACAAAGAATTATGCCATTCTTTTCTCACCTAGTTGTGTGGGATACCTTGGCTCCAATTGGGTTTTTCTTTTTTGGAATAAAAACCTGATTAACAAACTCCATAACTAAATTTTGTTTCTTCCACCATCTTTCCCTGTATACTGGTAACTTGCATGATTTATCTATGGAATGCTTTGTCACATGCATGAGGATTTCACCAACCATAGTTTCGAAACCATCGAAATTATGTGCAAAGATCATAGAAATATGATCGTCGTGACCCTAGAATGTCGAAAATAATTTGAACTGGCCTACATATTTAAAATTTTGTGCCATCTAAGGAAAACCTTCGAGTAATTTTGTCCCTTCTGGCTCCAACCTAGTTATTTGCCCACTCTTTTTGGGCGCCATGACACTGATACAATTCTGTAGAAAATTTCTGAGAATGTCGAGGGTTTGATCACAAAATTTCGAGGGTTGTTGAAGTCTCAGAGTTATTTGTTTACCTATAAAGCATGTATAGAATGATAGACATACTAAAAATAGGTGGATTGTGATTTCATACATATGGAATAATAATCGGGCATGGTGATTTGATGTCAAGGTGGCGAGTACAACCCAATCCTTCGATTTGGTTGTCATCATGCGAATTACGACCTGATATAGATCATACACATAAGTGTAGTTCCTCAAGAAATGATTTCATGGTTTAAAACACGATCTCGGGAAGGTGGTGCATGCAAAATTATCATTACTCCTGGCATTGCAAGAACAACACTATTCTTGTAGTGCCCTTTCCACTTTGAAATTTTTGAAAATTCAAACGAGGGAAAGGACAAGTGATGTGATAGTAATCATTTTATATCATATCCTAACTCTTAAATACTTAAAAAACATTTAAAATGTGCATAAAATAATCAAAAGATGCTCTAAAGCCAAGGAAAGGAAGAAACAAAATGTTAACAAAAATCATGAAAAATGAGTAGAATAGGAGTTAAGGATATTCAACAGTCAAAAATAAGGTTAAGGACTAACAGGGGATATTTTATTCGACTTAGGATCCGAAGTCAATGTCTTACCTAAGAATATGTGGCAGTGTATGGGAGAACCCACATTAGGCTATTCAATTGTTCAGTTGTCCAGTTGAAATTAGCTAATCAACACAAAGTTTTTCCAATTGGAAGGCTTAAAGGTGTGACAGTAGATTTGGATGGAGTCTGCACTAAGGTAGAATTTTAGGTAATAGAGACAATAGATGGCACAACACCTTATCCAACATTACCTGGAATAGATTGAGAATTTGATAACCAAGCCATAATAAACTTGAAGACAAGGAAAATGACATTTGAATTAGGTGAATATAGAGTCATTGCACCATTATGTCCTTCAGAAGGTGAAAGGTTTGTGGAACCCACTTGTTTAGACCTGGAGGAAATAAACCAATTGTACATAACCACCACGCACAAGGAATATTATGTTAACCTAACTACAGATGGAGTACTCAATTGGAGAAGCATCACATCATGTGATTCTGACTCATATACAAGTTTGGAGAGTTGTAAACAATGATTACATGAAGTTTCCACAAGAAGGTGTGCAATAATAGACCATGCAGTAAGATGGGTTGGTACAAAGATAAGAGAACCTCCCAGTTTTCATGGGGTAAATGACTTAGAGTAATTTCTGAAAAAAAATATGAAGAAGAGGTGTTGGAAAACTAGAGGCTCTTAGCTCTATATATTGCACTAAATTCCACAATTGCAATATGGTGGGGTGCGCACAAAGAAACAATTCAGGACTGGTACCAATGTAAATAGTTATTGTGCATTAGATTTGGAGCAGAACAGGGGAGCAATAAAATGTAGAGGTATGATGGGAAAGGAACACCAGTAGAAAACTTGGAGAAGTGAAGAACATAATGGAGGATGACACCACTAGAATAATGTCCTCATCACTTCATCCACACACTGAAAGGAATCCCAAAGAACTAGTATGTAGACCAGGAGATGTGTAGAGTCACTACAGAATGGACAACATTACAGTAGAATTTTGTAGTAACCTTCTCATTTGAACATGAGAACCCCAACATTGATTCATCACTTAAGTATATAAAAGATGTAATATTTATTGATGAATCATAGGATGAACTCATGACAGATTATCAACAACAGAACAAATGGATAGTCAAAGAACTACTATCATGTTATCATGTTGAAGTGGAAGCACTATATGAATATGACCCGTGCAATATTCAGATTATAGAAATTGAAAGAGAAAGAGAGGTGGAAGGTCCATCCTTGGAGTCAGAAGTAATTTCTACACCAATCAAAGTGAAAAAAATCAACATTGGGACAGATGATAACCCTAAAATGGAAAGTATTGGAGACTATTGGGATAAACACACAATAGAAAGAATAACAGAGTTACTATGAAAATACAATGACCTATTACCAACAACCTTTACATATATGAAAGGCATAGAACGAGAGATAACAGAGATGAATAAACCTCTCAAACTTGATGAAAGACCTATCAGACAAAGAACTTACACACTGAATCCAGTATATAAGCAGAAAGTGAAGGAAAAAATTGACAGATTGTTGGAAGTTGGTATCATAGAACTAGTAGAGGAATATGAATGGATAATCCATATGGTAGTCCAAGAAAATAAACAGGGGGGGGGAGGATAAGGATCTATGTAGATTTGAGAAAACTAAATGATGCTTGTCTACATGACCCTTTCCCTACCCCTTTTACAGATGAAGTCTTAGAAAATGTGGGATGTAAATAAGCATTTTCGTTTACAGATGGATTTTCGACTTACCATCATATCAAAATAGGTCCAGAGGAAAGGTATAAGACTACTTTTGCTACATAATGGGGATCCTACCAGTACATAGTCATGCCGTTTGAGATGAAGAATGCACCAGCCATATTTTCAAGAGTAGTCATAGTTACTTTTAAGGAATTAATACATCATTTTTTAGAAGTACATCTGGATGACTAGATGGTATATAGTATGTTAAAGGATCATGTAGAAGTGTTAAGGTTAATGTTGGAAAGATGTAGGCAATGTGAGATATCATTGACTATTAAGAAATGAATTTTTGGGACGCCTTTTGGAATATTGTTGGGACATATAGTGTGTAAACAGGTTTTATTAGTAGATCCTGATAAGATTGGAGTCATTGTAAATTTACCACTACCAAAGTCAGTGCACCAGTTGAGAGAAACAATGGGACATACAGGTTATCATAGGAAATTTATAAAGGGGTATACACAGATTAATGCGCCAATGAAAAAACTGTTAAAGAAGGATATCATATTTCAGTGGAATGAGGATTTTCAACAAGGTTTGGACACCTTAAAAGAAAAAATGGTCACAGAACCTATCCTAGTATTCCCAGATTGGGAAAAGACATTTCATGTGCATGTAGATGCATCAACCATAACACTTTGAGAAATTTTGGCGTAGCCAGGAGCAGGGGACTTGGACCAACCCATAGCATTTGCAAGTAGAAAATTTTCATAATCAGAGAAGAACTACAACACCACAGAAAGAGAAGGACTAGCCATGGTATATGCACTTCAGAAGTTCAGGCACTATTTACTGGGGAAACACTTTAAGATGTTCACATATCACTCTTCCCTCAAACATCTAGTCAAAAATCCAGTGTTGGGGGGGAGGATCTGTAGATGGCTATTGTTATTTCAAGAATTTGATTTCAAATTGATAGTCAAACTAGGGAATTTGAATGCAGGACCTGATCACCTGTCAAGGGTAACTAATGGAGAAGAACATACCAATTTGGAATGAAACTTCCCTGATGTGTAGTTGTTTTCAGTACAAGTAGCTAATGAATATTTTGTTGATATTGTTGAATACTTAAGTACACAGGTTGCACCATAAGAGTTTATCACCGCATAGAAGAATAATATGGTAGTAAGAGCTGCAGACTATCAACTTATTGCAGGACACTTATGTAAGATGGGCGCAAATATTATTTTGAGAATATGTGTATTAGAACATGAAAGGCCCAAAAGTTTGGCAGAATATCATGAATGAATAGTTGGAGGACACTATGTAGGAAAAGCTATCGCGTAGAAGGTATTGCGCACAGGATTATGGTGGCCAACAGTCCATAGAGATGCCAAGGAATATTTCCATAAATGTGATTTCTAACAAAGGGTTGGAAAACCCAATATAATGGATGAGATGCCCCTAAGACCACAAGTAACTTTGCAGGTATTTGAAAAATGGACCATAGACTTTCTGGGACCAATCCATCCACCAACAAAAATCTCGGTAGCTAGATATATAATTATTGCGACTGAATACTTAACAATATGTGAAGAAGTAGCATCAGTCAAAGACTACAGTGCAATGAAAAAAATACACTTCCTGCTTGAGCAAGTGATCACCATATTTGGGTGTCCAAGAATTTTGATGAGTGACCAAGGTACTCACTTTATCAATAGTATTATCAGGTCTATGATTGAGGAGTTTGAATTCTATCACTAGAAGAGTACATCACACCATCCTTGATCCAAAAAGGATCCATAGAAGGCTAAGAAAGACTCAGAACTCATAGAGGCAACTCAAGATTCTTAGAATGGATTCAACAAACAGAGAAAGGGAAAACATTTTAATTTACCAAAATAAGTGAAAATGGCATGATCGTGAAGAGCGCGTCGCAAGATTTCTAAAGGCACAAACGACTCATCAAACGAAGTTATGGATTGAAAGATATTCGCGGCCAAATTTTGGTCAACCTAGCCCAGTCAGAAGGGGATGAGTCAACATCCATACTATTGACGTCATAATCCATACAGTATACATGGCAGGTGAAAAAATATAACACATGGCATGTTGACGTCGGCATGGTGACATGGCAGCACCATAGGCTGACACATGTCACCTGGTTTTGGCATTTTTGGACCAATCAGATCATGCCACCTGGTAGTCCATACAGTTCATACGCTGACGTGGTGTATTGACATGGCATGTTGATGTGGCATGATGACTTGGAAGGTGGAAATGTGGACCAGTGAGAGGATACCATGTGGCCCAATCAGATGTTTCCACATGGCAAGCGGGAAATTCCCAAGGACAACCCGTGAACAAAAATTTGGAAACAAATAGTTTGGTGGGTCCGCCAAATATAGTAGACCACGCCAAACCTAGCCACGGGTTAAATCATTTGGATATGGTTCTAGTGACACCACTAAACTGGCGAAACAGACATGTTATATATATATATATATATATATACAATGTAACAATAAAAATCCAAAAGGGGAGGCCATGCGGTTTGACCCTGGGACTTCCTCCCACACTTGCGCCTTAACATATCCACCCTACCCAACAGGCCACGGGCCATTACATTGTAACCAATTCCCAATTCATTTATTAAATGTTGCATCCACCCAGCCACAGGGAAAAAGGTATTCATACTGTACGACCATTTGGTCATGGAAAACAATGCAAGTACAATCATTAATTCAGGTTGCAGAGGGCACATAAATAGAAACAAACTTCGTCTTGGGAATGGGAGTGCCAGAGTTGGATCGAGGAGTGGAGACAGCCATTTTTCGGTAATTCGATGCCACGAATTTAGTGGTGTTGTATGTTTTCTTATCTGAGCATTATTTTTGCAGCTTGATTTCAGAATGAGGTATACTTATGTATTTTACCAAATTATTTTACTGAGTTAATGAAAGAGCCTACCCATTTGAGAGCAGGACCCAGAGACATAGTCCACCAGGGACGAACTCCGTTATCAAGTTTTTGTGTTCAGATCTCATGCTTATGTCTCTTCATTTTGATTTTTTCCTTATTTAATGGTGCACTTTAATTTATGCTCATCTAATGCAATTATTTATAAGTCACTCGATGAAAATATCCCGGATCAATCCTCAAGCAAGTGGAACAACAAAAGCTTTCAATAAGATATTGGAAAATGTTCTAACAAAGATATGCAATGTCAACGGGAATGATTGGGACTTTAAAATACTACAGTACTATGGGCATGTAGGACCACATGAAAGAAGCTGACAAGACATACACCATTCAGATTGTCACATGGGAAGGAAGCAGTAGTACCATTAGAATTTATGGTACCTAGTCTACGCGTAGCAGCAATTAGCAACATGACAGAAAGAGGCGCAGTACAAGAAAGGTTAAATCAATTCATGTACATGGGAGAGGATGGGATTCTAGAAACATTTCACCATGAAGATCAGAAAGAAAGAGACAAATATTGGCATGACAGACATATAAAAAGGAAGAGTTTCAAGGTAGGAGACCTAATATTGCTCTATGATAGTAAATATTTTCAACATCCTGGCAAACTTAGAATGCATTGGCAGGAACAAAACTGAAATGAATGATCAACGAGAGTCGAATGAAACTGTATAGGGACAATTGACCTCCTAACAATTAAAATTTATAGCTCAGTGGGAAAAGGCATGTATATAGTGTACTATAGTAGATATTATAACAGTAAAAGGATAAAAAGAAACAAAAAGGAGAAAAAGAAGGAAAACTAAATAGAAAAATAGAAAAGAAAGAAAATACAAAAAGACTGGGAAATATTGTGCGCAGAAAGAGTGACTCAGCACGACAAAAAGAAAAATGTGTGTGCACAGCATATGGGTGAAAATAATTAAAACTCCGCACACTAGGGAAAAATCACAAAAAAAATGCACAGCGCACTCAAAAATTTCAACGCACTAGAAAAGGGGCCAATGGTCGAAAAAGTTAGAAAAAGTCGTTAGGGGAAAAAGGTGTGAATTGGCACATTTATGGAATTAAATGAAGTGTACTTGACAAGATTCAATGCATTAATCATAGCTAGAGAAGCTTCTCCGAGAATATTCACAGTATTCATGGCACCCTTTATATAAAGGGGAAACGCGGGAAAAATAACACTTATTGTGAAATTGCAAACTCACGGAGCTAGAGAGAACGCAGAAAAATAGGTGAGTACACCGAGTGAACCAGACAAAGTTTATTCGACAAAGAAAGAGTTGGTTAACTACTTTATCTACTTTGATCTCACTTTATTTTCATAAGTTGACCTGGGTTCAGATATGAACAAGCTTCCAATAAAACCCTCTAAAACTATCGGCCCCCCTGGTAAGCCAGAAGCCAACGCAGTACACAGGGTGCACTATGTAGTCTCTCCTAAGATAGTTTTATGGGTGGTACAACGACCAGGTGGTTGCAGCCTGGGAATTAGTGGGGATATGGGATCATACTCTATGATATTCATTCATTTATTATATCCTTCATTCATACTAACTATTTTGTCATTCATATATGCAAATCAACAGTTCTAATTAAGTCATTCATGCATTTATATAATAGCTAACCATTGACAATAAAGGAATAAACAATGATCAGTCCACATAACACATGATCTATCATAGTTCACCCCCTCTTAGGCTACATCCACACATCCATAAAGATTTGGTTTCTTTTCTCTTTTATTATAGTTTCTCCAAATTCATGGCATTATGCATATTACAATTCTCCCTTAGTTGGGTCAAGATCTTAATGAGGCGGACTAGATCAAACTAGGATCCTCAGTCTGTGATCTAACCTTCAAGATCTACCCTACTTACTCTCTAAAAATCAACAACTTATCACAAGAATAGGTTATGCATACAATGTTCTTCTGCAATAACACATCCTCTAACTTCAAACTCGTGGATAAACAAACCCACACTCTGACCTAGACTTCCTATGTCTTTATTTATACTCACCTATCAGTTTGAAAACTATTACAATGTTTACCAAAACCCTAAACCTAGAATGGTTAGGTCTTATTGCATGTGTGCCTTGCATGCTTTCCTCCTTTACATGCGACTTTACCTTGTATGTGATACTTTTTTTGCCAGTTGTTTTTCTACCACTTTGTGCTTTTCTTTCCAAAAATAACATTTTCCCCAAAATGGGCATGTGCCCAACATGACCCCAACACTGACATGTGGCTCGTCCCAAGCCACCTAGGCTTTGTGTGCTCCCTCAATAGCCTCTTCTAGACTATGGAACTTGTATGCAAGTTCCCTTCCTTGCGTTTGGACCTGCATGGCTTTTTTTGTTAGCGCTTCTAATGCTTGCACTATGATCTCCTCCTGGAGAATTGTTGCACCCTCTGCATGTTATTTTGCCATGTCCATATTTTCCTCCTCCAATTTCATGATCAACTGCATTGATTACTCTTGAATAGGTTTCATTTGCGCTTGTCTTTCTTGCTTCTGCGTCTACACTGCTATTATCTCTTCTTGTAACTTGTTCATGTCTTGTGTTTGCTTGAGATTCTCGGTGATACTTATTTTTTTCTTCCTCTACTTGAGGTCCTGGATGGATGCGCTTATATTTCCTTCTTCCTAGTCCCATTGTTGGACCTGTTCATCTTCCTCCAATGATTTCCACAAATGTGATGCCCTGTCAAACAAGTCCACAACTGTGTTGACTTGTATTTTATTTCTTCAATTTGTCCTGCAGCTTCTTGTCTCCTTTATTCTTTCACCTCCAAGGGAGTCGTAGGGATGAGTTTTTCCTTGAGGTTTTTTATCTCTTACCGATATTGATCAATTGTTTGCACAATGTGATCAATATTATACACAGTGTTGGGCTCTGCTACTTGTTCACTATTTGGGATTCTATTATAGGCTACAGTCACTCCCTTCTTGATCCTGTCTGCACGATATTTTTGTTCTTCTTTCTCTATAGTTAGCTAGTCGCATGTAATTTGTATCATTTATGTGACTCCTCTACCCACCTCTAGGTTTTTGAAATTTGTGTGGGCCCTCGAATGCACTTCCTGCATGAAACTCACTTGTAGCATGTATACAGCCTTCGTGGGTATATGTGCCATTATTATGTCCAGCTCTTCGACCACCTGCAGTGGTGTTTGCATTGTTTCGTGATCAAGCCTAATCATTTCGCACGTGATGGTAAATGTGTCACTTCTATGGATGACAAATTGTATCATCTCTTCATCTTGCTTCTGTGCAGGTGGCCTTAGTACTTCCTTATGTTGTTGTGTGGTGGCCTGGCATTCTGTGTGGCCTCGTATTCATTTTATATTCTCATGGACTTCTATTAGCTTGGCCATGATGTACTCTCTTTGTGCCTCTATTGTTTTGACTGCTTCCTCGCTCATGTCTTGAACCTTGTATGCAACGAGCTCTGCATCATCCCAAGTGAGAGTGATTTCTAGGTCCATTGTGTCATATTTTATTTTACCGCATGCATTTGTTCCTTGTGCAGCCTCCTTTGTCGATTTTGAGGGTTGTGTGCCTCTAGTTGTGCCTGGGCTTGTTTTCTGCTGACCCTATGTTGGCTTCTTTGTCTCATCCTGCGGCTAGCTTCCTGTTTGTGCTGCTATGGGCATTATCCTTGGTTTTTTCAAGATTGTGCTTGTACTTGGCACTGTACATGTTTTTGTTGTTTGATTATTACCAGTCAGACTCCCTGTTTGTGCTAACGAGCATGCTTCAATTGTGTCTTTAGGCTTAGAGGATTGCGTTAAACCTATCCTGGTGGTGGGTTTTTTTATTGGCTACTTCCACTGCACAGACCAATCTTTGATGATCCACTACACTTCCTCCCTGGTCACACAATACTAGAGTTTTAGCCATGCTCGCTTGGGATCCCTCGCAGCTTGGATCCATGTATGTTGTCAGGATGTCTTGAACTTCACAATCCCATATGTTTCTTGTGCAAACTTCATCGGAATGCACCATGTGTTAGCAGTGTGATGTTGAATTTCTTCTAGCAGTATGGAAAACACCGTGTTGTTTGCCTGTTGTGCTTTCTTGTCCTTCGCCTATCAGAGGGACTTGTACCTGGCTGCGTAGCACTTCCTCATCTTATTGATCATCCAAATGGATTCAGTGTCATCAGAGTGACCAATATCATCAGCCAGGAGTAATGGAACTCAGTTCCATTATCCTGCGCGTCACGACAGTCCAGTAGGAATTGGTTCAGTAAATATGGTTCCCAGCTGAACATCATCCATTTTGCACACTGCGTTGCCACTGTGATTACACCTACGTGGGCTTCCTCTCGAAGACATTTCCTCAGTAGCTCACACGCTATCAATTTGATGACGAACCTCATTGCATCATCATTGATTTATTTTATAATGAGGCCTCTAGCGCCCCAGTTTGTGTCGAAATGTGCCTTCACCTACTCTGCCAATTCCTTCTCACGTGCCTTGTTTTCCAAAAAATATTTTGGCTGCGTGTCAACTGTGGGAAATCTTGTAATTTTGGCAATGAGTTCCACGTCTATCTATATAGGCATTTCCATCCACAGGATTCCCCCATGGACCCAGGATAGTAATTTCTTGGCGCAGAGACCACCATTTTTGCCCTGCTTGAAGTGTGGAATGTCCAACAAATTCATGATGGCATAGTTGTATATCCCTGTAATCCATTGTGAGGGCTCTAATATTGGCCTTCTTAGGGGTCCAATCTCACTGGTGTTGATCAAATAGTTGTCCTCGACCAACTATGGGAATTTTTCTATGTTGTGCATGTCATGGTCCACGTAGCGCAACTTGGGAACAATCCTCAACATGTACTCAACAGTGGGGATTGCGTCTAGAATGAATGGTAAGGAAATTTCTAGACTCTTTGGGGTATTTCTTTTCTTTCCCACCATGGATGTGCCCGCCTCGACAAGTTTTTTTCCCTCCGTGTCCCTAGGTAAGTCTGGTCAGTATGTTATTTCCTCAACCATTATTTCTTATTGCTAGGACAGTCTTGGTTCCTCCGTGTCAATTGGTCTTGCAAGCTCCTTACGATTAGGGTTTCAAACCTTTTTCCCTGCCCCAAATATCTTCCCTACCTCTCCTCGTTGCATTGTAGGGAGATCTTCCTCAACCCGCATCAGACTACCAGACTCTGGCTTAGAGGTGGTCACGTCCTCGAGCTCTATTATGGTCTCATTTTTAATCCTTTCCTTGCGACTCTGACCTTGTCGGGTGACCCAGATAAACTAGCCTGATGACCCCGGCTTCGGTGGAGCCATCCTACGTGATTTTCGTAAGCTTGGTTGGCTACGGTGACGATTTTAAAATTAAGGCACAGATTCTTCTAATTGCTTTGAGCTCAAAATTCACTAAGTGTTGAATAACTATGCACTTTCCACCCTTTATAGACCTTTTCGCGGTCATTTTTCACTTTTTTCGTACATTTGTGACAACTTTAATTTTTACTGCCCGTTGTATTCTGATATCTGGCGCAGTAACTCCCATGCACACCTTTTTCTGTGTTTTTTTATTTTTTGTCGTTTGTATTTTTGTATTTGTTTTTCTTCCTTTTTCTCTTTTTGTTTGGTTTTTTCATTTTTTTGTCTAGTATCTACTATGGTACATTATATACATACTTTCCTTACTGTGTTGTCCTTGTTTATACTTCTTCAGCTGATTGTCCCTGTACAGCTTCAGTCGACTCCCATTGATCATTCCCTTCAATTCAATTCCTTCTAGATCCTTTAGTCGCATAGATCCTCCATCTGTGACATGATGGACTTCATATGGCCCAAGCCAATGCATTCTAAATTTACCCAGATGTTGAAAGAATTGGTTATCATATAGAAAGACTAAGTCTCCTTCCTTGAAACTTTTCTTCTTGATATGTCTATCGTGCCAAGATTTGTCTCTGGATTTTTTTACTTCCTGGTGAAATCCTACCAGGATCCTATCCTCTTCCATATCCATGAGATGACAAAGCCTGTCTTCTATTGCGCCCCGTTATGACATGTTAGTAATGGTTGTGACGCGCAGACTAGGTACCAGAAATTCCAATGGTACCACTGCTTCCTGTCCATACACCATCCTGAATGGTGTCTGTCCCGTCAACTTTTTACATGTAGTTATGTATTCCCATAGTAATTTTGCTATTTTCAAATCCCAATCATACCTATTAACATTTAATATATTTGTCAAGGAATTCTCCAAGATCTTTTTGAAGGCTTCTATTGTTCCATTTTCTTGAGGGTGGTATGGTATACTCTTCGGATGATAGACTTAAAACTCCTCAATCATAGCCTTGATAGTATTTTTTATGAAGTGAGTACCTTGGTCACTCATCAAAATCCTTGGACATCCAAATCTAGTGATCACTTTCTCAAACAAGAAGTGTTGTGTTGTTTTTGTGCTGCAATCTTTGACTGGTGTTGCTTCTACCCATCTTGTCAAGTATTTTTCTACAGTAATGATGTATCTAGCTCCTGACCTTCTTGTTGGGGAATGGATTGGTCCAACAACATATATAGCCCATTTTTAAAATACATGCAACGCCATTTTTGGTTTTAAATGCATCTCTTCCCTTTTGTTAGGTTTACCCACCCTCTGACAGACATCACATCTCTAGAAATAGTCCTTGGAATCTCTATGAATTGTTAGCCACCATAGGCCTGCATGCAATACCTTATGCATGGTATATTTTCATGCATAATTTCCTCCAGCTATTCCCTCATGAGAATCTACCAAAATCCTAGGTCTTTCGTGTTCTAGTACGCATGTTCTCAAAATGTTGTCCGCACCCATATTGTATAAATGTCATGCAATCAGTTGATATTTTGTAGCTCTGACAACCAATTTTATCTTTTGCACAGTGTTAAACTATTATGGCACAGTCCCTATACTCAAGTATTTAATGATGTCAGTGAAATATTCATCAGCTACTTGGATGGAAAATAACTATGCATCAGGGAAGTTATCTTCCAAGTTGGTAGATTATTTGCCATTGGTTACCCTTGACAAGTGATCTGGTCCTGCATTCAGCTTCCTTATTTTTACTATCACTTCAAAATCAAATTCATGAAACAACAATAGTCATCTAAAGATCTCCCCCCCCCCCAACACTGGCTTGTTGACTAGAGATTTGAGGGTTGAATGATTTGTGAACATCTTAAATTTTTTACCCACTAAATAATGTATGAACTATGAAGTGAATAGACCATAGCTAGGCCTTTTCTTTATGTAGTATTATAGTTATGTTCTTATTATAACATTTTTCTGCTAGCAAATGCTATCAGATGATCCAATTCCCCTATTCCTAGTTGCACCAAAATTGCTCCAAGTGTTATAGCTAATGCATCTACATGCACATGGAAAGTCTTTTCCCAATCCGGGAATACTAGAATAGATGTTGTGACCATATTTTATTTTAGAGTGTCCAAACCTTGCTAATAGTCCTCATCCCACTGAAATCTGATATTTTTCTTGAGCAGTTTCTCCATCGGCGCAGTGATCTGTGCATACTCTTTTATAAAAAAATTGTAATAACCTGTATGTCCCAATGTGGCTCTCAACTATCGCACTGATTTTGGTGGTGGAAAATTCACAATTACTGCAATCTTTGTAGGATCCACTATTAGACCTTGTTTGCATACTATATGACCCAATAAAATTCCAAATGGTGTCCCAAATATGCATTTCTTAATGATCAGGGATATCTGGCATTGCCTGCATCTTTACAACATTATCCTTAACACCTCTACATGTTATTTCAACAAATTGTATAATGTCCAATCATCCAGCTACACTTCTAAAAACTAATGGATGAATTCTTTGAATGCAGCTATGACTACTCTTGAGAATATTGTTGGTTCATTATTTAGTCCAAAAGGCATGACTGTGTATTGATAGGATCCCCATTCTGTAGCAAATGTAGTCTTATACCTGTCTTCTGGAGCTATTTTGATTTGGTGGTAGCCTGAGAATCCATCTATGAATAAATATGCTTCCTAGCCTCCCACATTCTCTAGGACGTCATCAATAAAAGGGGTAGGAAAAGGGTCATGTAGGAAAGAATCATTCATCTTCCTTAGGTCGACACATATCCCGATGCCTCCTTGATTCTTCTCTTGAACTACCATATGGCTTATCCATTATGATTCTTCTACTAGTTCTATGATCCCTGCTTCCAGCATCTTGTCGATTTCTGCTCTTACTTTCTTCTTGTATATCGGGTTTAGTCTGTAGTGTCTATGTCTGACAGGTCTTGCCTCGGGTTTGAGAGGTATCTTCATCTCACCTAGCTCTCCGAATATACCTTTCATTTTGGTAAAGGTCATTGGGAATAGGTCATTGTACTCATGCACTAAATTTTCTATCTTCTCCATTGTTTGTTCATTCCAGTAGTCTCCACTGTTGGCCATTTTGGGATTATCAGTTGTCCCAATATTGAATTTCTTCACCTTGATTGGTGTAGCAAAAAATTCTGATACTTCCTACTCATATTTCATCATGAACTCTTCTAATTCATTTATTCCATGAAAAATGGGATGTTTTCTTATTTTTTTACCCACCCATCTTACTGCGCGATCTGTTCTTGCGCACCTTCTTGTAGATACCTCATATAGGCATTTTTTCCAATTCTCCAGTCATGTATCTAAATTACAAGCACATGAGGTGATACTTCTCTAGCTGAGTACCCCATATGTAGTTGGATTAATGTAATATTCTGTGCACATGGTGGTTTTGTACAACCGGTTTATTTATTCTAAATCCAGACAGGTTGGTTCCACAAATATTTCATCTTTGGATGGGTCCAAGGGTGAAATGACCCAGTATTCCCTTGACTCAAATGTCATTTTCCTTGTCTTCAGATTAATTATGGCATGATTATCAAATGCCCAATCCAATCCAAGCAATGTGGGATATGGTGGTGTGCCATCTACTATTTCAATGACTTCTAAGTCTCCCTTAGTGTGCACTCCATCCAAATATATTGTCACTCCTTTCAGCTTCCCAATTAGCAAAACTTTGTGTTGGTTTTCTAACTTCAGTTGAACTGGTGAGTAGCCTAACGTTGGCTCTCCCATGCAATTCCATGTCTTATTTGGTAATACATTTACTTTAGATCCTAGGTCCAATATAACATCTCCCATGTTGAAATCTATGATATTGGCATTCAATCTAAATTTTTTGTTTGTCCTCCTTCTTGTATGGAGGTGATTGATTGTTCTCTATTATAATTTTCCCTCAATGTTTTTGTTACATCTATCTAGCAGATTTTGTAATATTGTAACAGATAATGGATCTTTGAATAACAGAACATGGGATATTACTTACTTGGTCTCTAGGGTGTACTTCATTTGTGTGGTCCATTTTTTACGGCATTTCATACGTGGGGACTCTTGATTATGCTGTGCGGCAGATGTAGACGCAAAATTATGCTTGATAAACTCATGTATTGCCTCATTGAAGGTTTCCTTCTCCTTTCCTACATCAAACTGCTTTGGTGGCTCAGTACTCTTCTTCACCCACTAGTGTTGTACATGCTCTTGTTTGATTGTGTCATCTCCTATTTTAGTGCCTCCACAAGTCACTATGTTTATATTCCTACCATCCTCTTTAGCTTTTGTAGAGATCCATTGTATGTTCTAATTATTCTGATATCTCTTTTCCTGCATCTTCCCCAATAGTGTTGTACAATCCTCTGGATCATGATCTATTGCATGATAATACATGCATGTCATAGGTGGAAGTGGAAATTCTCTTGAATAATGCCCTGGATATTGGTATTTATGGCACACTATTGGACCTCTTCCTCATCCAAATCCTCCTTTGTCTCATCCTCCACCTCTGTATCCAACATGATCTTCGTGTGGTGTATTATACTGGGGTACCTGATTGTACTGCGCAGGGTTATACTATGGCTACACAGTGTTGTACTGCAGTTATGCATTGTTATATTGTTGTGGCACAATGTTCTACTAAGGTGGTACCTGATTAAACTGAAGTGCATCTTTTCATCTCACCAGTTTTGCTTGCACCCTATACGTATCTAAAGTTCATTCCCTCATTAGATCCATTGTTCTACAATCTTTATCATCGTGCCCTACTGACTTGAAAAAAGTACAATATGCATTCTTTGGTATTGTCTAGTACTTATGAATCATAGGACAATGATATGGATCATGCCCATGTGTTTTACAAATATCGCACCAGGGTCCTCCTATTGGCAAGGTATTTGGCATTCCTATTGACATATATTGCGCGAATGTTGGGAATTAGTTCTTGTGGTGTCCTTTTGTCCTGCATGTGGTACACCAAACAACTTTTCTCTTGTCCTTGCCCTTATTTTGATTTAGTTGAAAGGTTATATTCTTCATATCCTCCTTCAATTCCTCTATGTTTGGATCTGTCTTATGATATTGGTTTTATTCTAGTTGTAAGGTTTCCTGCATAGCCTCTGCTTGAATCTGGAATTTTTTTTGTCTGAGTGGGTATTTCAGATGTGGTAACAGATAATTCACAAGCAAATTCCTATGTTTCATGTCATTCATGGCATACCTCAATTTCCCTTTTAAACACTTGAATCTTTGGTCAATTTCCCAGAAATATTCTCCTGGTTTATGTCTAATATCTATCATCTCATTCATGTATTGATCCTCTGAGTTGGGCTTATGGAACTCATTTATCGGTAGTATTCTTACCTTTGTCAATGTCCTTTTTGTCCCTGGTGGACTATTTACATCTAGACTCATGTACCTGTCTAGTGTGCGGTCTCTTAGTGTGATGGCTAACTATGGAAACTTTGGGTCATCATCTGTGATTTGTTTTTCTTCCCAAATCTTTGCATAAATAAATAGGTTTATTTTAGGGTCTTTTGTTGCCTCACCCCTAAATTATGGTAACCTAATGGTAGGATCATGCCCTATCATTGCAAACTGCATTGGACTACTATCTTCACGCAGTGTAGATCCTTGACTAAGGCTTCCTGAAATGGCTCCCCCGGTTGATGCGTTGTTATTGGATCCTTGTCCTGTCATTCTTCTGCCACTAAAATACGATCGTCTGTATACCGGTGTTCTTTCTGGTGTACTAGTCATACATGGGGTTATGGATTCCACACTAACATTTACATGGATTGGAGTGTTGCCTTTTGTTCCTACCCTTTGACCGTATGTCTTCTTTTCATAGGTTGTGCGCAGGATCTCCTCAATCTACTCCACAGCCCAGAGATCCTCTACCTCTTCTTCATCACTTTCCAATCCTTCCCTCGGATTTATGTCTCTCTTCTTATTATTCATCATGTATTGGTAGGGTGCTCCATTGCACCTCTTTCCAGTTGTTTCTATAATCTGCTTGATATGGTCCTCATCCATCATGATTGGGTCCATAGGCTCCTTCTTATTTCCCTCATCCTTTTGTCCCTCCATTCTTCCATCTTTTGTCAGTGCTTCCTGTAAATGTGTTGAACCTGCACAGAATAGATCTAGCTAGAAAATACTACACACATTTGCAAAGAGAAATTGAGAAAGAAGAAGAAAGATAGAAAGAATGGAATAATTCTCATTAACTGTATTCCACACATAAAGAGTGAATCATTTACAATATATATAGGATACCTGAGTAAATAATGAGCCATAGTGGTGCTCTAGATTGATCTGGACACACACCAGCAATTACAAGAGTAAATTGCCACCTAGTCTAGTCTCTCAGGCAGTTATGGGAGTGAACTACCACCTAGATGAGTTAACTAACTAAACAAAGAGTAGTTAGTTGATGATGATCCCAATGTTTCATGGTGACAAAACCAATGCAACATCTAAACTCAACTCAACTAGTCAAACTGAAGTGTCAACTGAAAGAGAATATTCTCCAGGTGGAATATTCTTCCCTAAAATATAGGAGACTGGATAATGACTAATTATGACTAATAAAAAAGGAATAACCTTAGGAAAAATAAATCCTAGGGGTGTGTGAAGTAAGTCCAACACCCCCCCTGAACATCACTATGGTGAAAATAAAGAATGGGTCCCCGCTACGAGGCCATGTTAGGTACCCAAATACAAAAGATACACTGAACTAAATGAGGAAAGAGGGAAAACCTCATGGGAACAAAACCCCCCCTCAAACTATAATTCATAAAATAAAAAAATATAAGGAACAAACAGCAGTTGCTAAGCAACCATGTCCTTCACTCCAAGAAAACCTCACAATTGTGCAACTTTGTGCTCTTTGAAGATTCTGTTGAAGATGTAGATGTCTGCACGGATCTAATGAAGTATATGAATCATTGATATTTCCACACATATCCACTTTATCTTCTTGTAATGAATAATATCCAAATAAATTTTGGATGAAATTTTGAAAACCGTATGGCCGCTTCCAGAAAATTGCTGAAATTTTGTTGATTTTAAAATGATCATAACTTCACTTTCCGAACTCCGTTTCGGATGATTTTTTTTTTAAATTGGATATTTTCCCGAGAGGAATTCAAATATCCAATTTGTTTCTACAAATTGTGCCCAGAAAATATCAGAATGGATTCTAATGTGCGCGGCTCCCTTTTTGTCTCCTAAGATGCATGCATGGTGCATGCAAACGTGTCTGCATGTGACTCCTGAGATGCATGTCATATATCTTCCACATGAATTTCAGAAAACAAATCTAAATTGGAGTAGACATCATCTTCAATTAATGGAATACAAATTTCTGCAAAAACTTTTGTAGAAGACTCTTCATAATAAGAGACTTGATCTTCTGATGGCTTCTCTTCTGGATCTATCTGTTCGGCCTCCTGCATGAAATATTCACAATATTATTTAATACCAAATAGAACCTCCAATATGGTCCATAATTAATTTGGAGTTAATCCTTGTGATTCTTCATATACTTGATGGAAAAGTTCAGGAGAAACAGACATGGCAATACTTCCTATGGCCATATCTTGTCTATTGAGAAAATTGTGTTTCGCATCGATAGAATCAAGGTCTACTTCCATTGCCATATTTATTTGGTACAAGCCTCTGCATCTAAGATGAATCAAAATTTTTTGCTTCCATTCCAAATAGTTATGATGCGTGAGAAATATTTCCGGCGAATAATCCAACTTTTGTTGTCTTCAATCTTTTGTACCTGCAAAATAATTTTGGTGTAGATTTTTCTTAGCAATCTGTCATCTCTGATACCATGTAAATGTGTTGAAATTGCATAGAATAGATCTATCTAAAAAATACTACACACATTTGCAGAGAGAAATTGAGAAAGAAGAAGCAAGATCAAAAGAATGGAAGAATTCTCATTAACCATATTCCACACATAAAGAGTGAGTAATTTACAATAGATATAGGATACATGAGTAAATAATGAGCCATAGTGGTGCTCTAGATTGATCTGGACACACACCAGCAGTTACAAGAGTAAACTGCCACCTAGTCTAGTCTCTTAAGCATTTATGGGAGTGAACTGCCACCTAGCTGAGTTAACTAGTCAACTAGTCTTCAGTTAACTGACTGAACAAAGAGTAGTGAGTTGGTGATGATCCCAATGTTGCATGGTGACAAAACCAATGCAACATCTAAACTCAACTCAACTAGTTAAGCTGAAGTGTCAACTGAAAGAGAATAATCTCCAGGTGGAATATTCTTCCCTAAAATATAGGAGACTGGATAATGACTAATAAACAAGGAATAACCTGAGGAAAAATAAATCCTAGGTGTGTGTGAAGTAACTCCAACACTTCCCCCATTGCCCCATGCACGCAGGGAAGTTTAGTTGTTTGAATCCATAGTCATTACACCTTAGACATACAGTAACATATTTATGGAAGTATACAATGACCTAATATACCTTCCTCACGATCCTCTTAGGAAATCTTGCTCTGCTTCACTGTAAGACTTCGTAGTGTCTACTGTGAATTCTGTGAAAAATCATGCAACAATACTGTCTAACCAGAAATCTACTGTGCATGTGAATTTGTTATCAACTTGTTGTAACTGCACAATCTCAACATGATTCCACTCTAGTTGTCTGATCATATTTGTTGTGTGGTTGTTTTTCAACCTCAGAATCCACTACTTCAACACATGTGGAAAATCGCAGAAAAATACTTCATGCAAGTCACTAAATATGTACTTGTCCATATATTTGTGCGGTGTTATTTTAGGGTTTCTGTTGTCTTTCTATGAAAACTCCATATCCTTTTTCTTCAACCATATTTTTATCTTTGCCTTCGTTAGATTCCATGGTCTGAACATCCCCTTATATACCTCCATTTTCTGCGTGATTCTTTCATGGATCCCACTCACTCAATCCCTTCCAGTTTCAACTGGAAACAGAACCATTTGTTGGTTAACTACTTTATCTACTTTGATCTCACTTTATTGTCATAAGTTGACCCGGGTTTAGATCTAAAGAAGCTTCCAACAAATCCCTCTAAAACTATCGGCCCCCTGGTAAACTAGAAGGCATCGCAGTACACAGGGTATGTTGCGTTGTCTCACCCAAGATAGATTTATGGGTAGCTGCAACACTCAGTTTCTTGCAGCCTGTGAATGAGTGGGGATCTGGAATTGTACTTTATGATATTCATTCATTTATTATATCCTTCATTCATACTAATTATTATGTCATTCATATATTCAAATCAAGAGTTCTAATTAAGTCATTCATGCATTTATCTAATAGCTAACCATTGAAAATAGAGAAATAAACAATTATCAATCCACATAACATGTGATCTACCATGTTTCACCCCCTCCTAGGCTACATCCATAAAGATTTGGTTGCTTTCCACTTTTATTATAGTTTCTCCAAAGTCATGGCATTGTGCACATTACAATTCTCCCTTAGTTGGGTCAAGATCTTAATGAGGTGGACTAGATCACATCAGGCTCCTCAACCTATGATATAATCCTCAAGATCTACCATGATTACTCTCTACATCTCAATAGATTATCACAAGAACAGGTTATTCATACAATGTTCTTCTGCGATAACACATCCTCTAACATCAAACTCAAGGAGCAACCAACACACACTCTGGCCTAGACTCCCTAGGTATTTATTTATACTCACCTATCAGTTTGAAAAATGTTCAAATGTTTACCAAAACCCTAACCCTAGCATTTTTAGGTCTTATTGCATGTGCGCCTTGCATGATTTCCTCCTTTGCATGCGGCTTTAACTTGTACGTTTTTCTTTTCCTGCTAGTTGTCTTTCTCCCACTTTGTGCTTTTCTTTCCAAAAATAGCCTTTTCCCCAAAATGGGTCTACGCCCAACAACAAGAAATACCCACTATGGAACCACCGAATATTGGTGCACCAAGACAAATTGTAAGGAAAACCATAATCATCCTTAGGGCACCACACGAAACCGCAGAGGCAGAGTAAGAGATGGCACAAAGAGAGGGAATTTTTGATGTTGACATAATTCCCTCCCTGCAATTCAAACCAATGAGTGCCACACTGGTCGAGGAAAAAGAACAATCCCTAATGATGGTCGGCATGGAAATTGATTCACACGACAGTGCGCAGGGCCACAAAACAGTCGACGCAGGTAACCTAAAGCAACCTGCGAGGGCCAAAGTAGAAAATAGAAAAAATGGGGATGCCAATGAGCAGACAAAGGTTGCGGTGTCAAGACCACAACTTAGGGAAGGGTCCATGCAACAGCAGGAATGGATGGTAGAAGACATAACCGGGAAGCCAGACTCGGGCGCAGAATATAGACAAGTGGATGTTGGGACCTCTAGCGTGCCAATAAGAAGAAAGGGAAAACATCCCATGGTGCAGTCCTCGCACAAGCATCCCGATGCATCCATTGTACTACCATGCATTCCAGAGGGGGTGCAGGCCAAGTCGAACCTACTAGGGTACATGGAAAGGATAAGGTACTCAGACCATGATGTGGCCGATGTTGGAAAATTCCTAGAATTTGTGCAGCAAGTCTACATGGAAAGCATAGGTATAGGTCCATTTGGAGACCCCGTTATGCAACCGAAAAAATGGGCGGCAGGCCTGGTGAACATAGGGATCCTAAACTTAGTGGATATTCCCCACTTTAGCAAGGGGAAAGAGGTAAATAAATGCATCAAGCAGTTGATGGAAGTCCTTCGTGGAGGATTTTTATGGATGGAAGAACCCATCTTCCATCAACATGGAATTGATTGTTTTCATCACAGGTTTGTCTTCAATGGGAAAATGTTGTGTGTAGTACCTAGATGACAAGAAAAAAGAGAGGGCTCTCACCAAGGAAATAAAGAAAACATATGGAATAGAGAGGGGCTCGCGCAAGATCATCATCAAAAGAATCAATGACGGAGGCACCTGGATGGCCAAAAAACTCATGGCATGCAAACTTCTAAGAAACTTCTGCAAGGAGGAGGTCCCTACAGGGGTTTTCGCAGCTGCAACACAGTGTGAAAATGGTTCCATGCTCAACTGGCCCCCCTATATATTTAACTTGTTCCTTGAAGACTGAAAAGGAGCACACAACCTGGGGATAGAGTTCCATTATTCATGGCTCTTAATTTTGATAGCACGTATCGGGTGGAAGGAGCCCCCATACTCTTATTTTTGTGAAAGAGTAGGTCATTTCCATGCAGCATGATATACATCAATGGGGAGAACTTCGAACCCCAAGAGAAGAAGTGGAAACGTAGGTACCTTTGCATCATACTTCAACGAAATCCAGGAGAGCATAGCTAAAACATGGAGAATCACTTTGAAGGTTGTCACACAAAATCAAGGTATAGGGAATTTTAAAGCTACATGCCACAACCTATGGATCCAAGCATGCAGGGATCCAGAAAAGGAATGGTTGCAACTATGATACTACATCAGTGTAGAGGAGGTGGAAATGGCAATGTGGGACTATAAAGACAACAAGAATATCCCAGTTATTACTAAGGAAATATCAAAGGGCAAGGAGGTAGAAGCAGGGTCATCTAAGACACCTGCAAGAGACAGTGTTGCACCTAAAAAGATGACAAGGTAGGGGAAGCCCAGTCAAAATTTGGTGCAGCAGAAGAAGGGGAGTACACCAAAGAAGGATTCACAAGCAAGGAAAAAGGACATTTCCCCAGCACAGGGAAACTAGGGAGTGGCGGACACAGCGACACAAGAAACCCCCTTGGAAGCCACCCCACAAGAAACAGGACCACCCAAGCGACCAATTATATACACAGGGGGGTCGCACAAGAAGGCCAAGGATCATAAGAAGTTGTTTGAATAGACAATCAATGAAGACAACGTCAACCTTGTCATAGAAAAAGTACAAGATCAGGCAACTGAGGAATTCAAAGAGGCCCAACACCAACGAGGGAGAATACAAAATGAGTTGGTGGACATAAGGCAAGTCCTAGAGCAAATAAAAGAAGTGTAAAGGATTGAAAGGGGAACAAAACCCTTCCCCGCATCAACATAAGTAGAGGCAAGGACTGTGCCAAATGAGGAAGATACCATCTGGACCATCACGCAAGCGAGTCCAAGCTTCCAAGTAACATCATAGATGCTACAGATGGACGAATTCATAGCCCAGACACCACTAAAGGATCTGGAACATGTAGAGTTTGTAATGGTAAGGATACCAACTAAGGCACTATAAAAGATTCAAGTCAGTGTCATGCAGGAAGTGTAATTGCACGCAAGGATAGATGTGATGGAATTGTAGGAAAAAAATAATGGCAGGGATGTCCTGGAACTGGTAGTCGAGCAGGTGAAGCTCGAAACAAAAAAGGAAAAAGAACATGTGGATAGAATGGAAAAAGGATTGACATCAGTTTATAATCGCATCCCACACAACGTGCAAGCACCAGAGAAGAGTGAAGAGTATAAGATCAACCTCATTGCACAAACCATTGACCATTACAAGAAATATATTGAGGATCTGAAGGAAAGGCTTAACCCTACGACTCCTCCTGAGGTTTGAGAACAGAGGAAATAAGAAGTTGCACTCCAAATATCTAAGATGGAGAACCAAGAAAAAGAAACATAAGATTTTTTTGACAGAGTCATGTATTTATGGACAACATTGGAATAGGACGAGAAGGTCCAACAATGGTACCATGAAGAGGAAAGAGTCATCACATCCATACAAGAGCTCAAACAAAGGCAGAAAGCGATGAGAATCATAGAGCACTTGAAGGGAACTCAGGACATGAAGAAGTTGCAGAAAAATTTGAAAGAAGTGCAGATGTAGAAGAAAGAGACATAATAAGACTTGGAACCCCTTGATCCATGTGTATATTGGTGGCCACCCACCTTTTCCAACTAGCTCAAAACAATTTTTTGGCAAATTTGGTAATTTACTATTTTTAGCAGTTTTTAACTTCCGGGGCCATTTTGAGGGCCTAAATGAAGATTTTTTGGGATCAAGCTTCTCAATAATAGTTGAAATATCTCATTAATCCCCCTAATTTAATATCCTCGACGATACCTTTCCAACGAGCTATCGTACACCCCAAATGGAGATTGTATGCCAAAGTTACGCCCCAGGAAAGTTGATACATCAAACTACCCAAAACGGGGTCCACAAAACTGTTGGCTTTTCATCTTTCGAGGTTAGGGTTTTGGATTTTCTCTATGATAAAAAGGCCTTTTGAGCCTCGTTGTAAAATCATCTTCTTTTTAATGCGAGTAGTGGACACATCTCTTTTAAGAGATAAGCTTCCACCATTCTAGCGAGTCTTTCACTCTATATTTTTACAGTCTTTGTACATTTTCGCTCATTAATAGAAAATTGTGTATTATTGTATCTTTGTGTTTATGGTTGCATCTCTGATACATTTATGTTATATTATTGGATATCCAAGATATCTTTGTACATTAATTTATTATATCTTCCCTCTCATTCCGTGCCGAAAATTGTCTGAATCACCCCTCCAAGAACAGGTAGCACAAGTTATTGTGCAATTGGAGGAGGAAAAGAAAATTATGGCACAAGAAGAGACATAGAGTGCAACACTAATGTAGGAGGAAATAATAGTGTATAATATAGAGGCGCTAACCAAAAAAGTTGTGTAGATGAAAGGGGAAGCAAAGGAACTAGCAGAAAAGTTTCACAATCTGGACAAAGAAGTGTAGGGAGCACACACTACGTAAGTGGCTTGGGACGAGCCACATATCAGTGTTGGGGGCATGTTGGGTGCATGCCTATTTTGAGGAAATACCTAATTTTTGATGGAAAGGCCTAATTTTTTAGAAGAACAACTGGCAGGAAAAGCAGCACGTGTGAGTAAAAGCAACATGCAAGAGAAGCAGCATGCAAGGTGCGCAGGTAGTTAGACCTAACCATGTCAGGGTTAGGGTTTCGGTAGAGATTGTAACGGATAATAAGCTTGTAAAATAGTATAAATAAGAACCTAGGAGGTCTAGGTCAAAGTTCCTAGTTCAATTCGATTAGACTCTTGTAGTTCTGATAATTTTATAAGATGTTGAGTTGTGGAAGAACCAAGTAGGCCAGATTTTGATGGTTAGATAATAGGATGAGGAGCCTAGTGTGATCTATTTTGTATCACTAAAGTTATTGAACCTTTTTCATGATTGTATAATGGTATACATAGTGCGCACAATGCCATATTCTATAGAAAGCTAAATAAAAGAGCATAGAATCCATATCTTTGTGGACATAGCCTAAGAGGGGGTGAACCATGGTAAAACATGGGTTATCTATGGTATTTCTTTCATATTTACCTTATGTTATTATTTAGTTTATGAGTGTATGAATGAATGGTTAAGTTAGATCTATTAGAATGCATGCATGGGCTTAAAAGATGAATGAATCCTAGGAATAATAAATTGAATAATTATTTTTAGGCATGAAGAAGATAAAATGCAATCCCATATCCCCACTCATTCCTATACTGCAAGCACCTGAGCATTGAAGTCACCCATAGAAATATCTCCAGTGAGACTGCACAATGCACTCTATGCACTATGTTTCCTTCTAGTTTACCAGGAGGGCCGATAGTTTTAGAGGGTTTTGTTGGAAACTTGTTTAGATCTGAACCTGGGTCAACACAAGAAGTAGAAGAAAGAGACTAAACCCAATAGATATCACATTCCTGCATCAATATATAAAGTGAGTTTATCCCACATTCATCATGGGGTATGATCCCATATCCCTCTAATTTTAATGTGGTTTTTATATGCTTGAGAGTTGTATGGATCCCATTTGAAGTCCATACTTTTTTTTAAACTGAAATTAAATAATATAATATTATAAACAGCTACAATTCATTCTACATTATTTCCTTATTAAAACTCATAAACATATAACATTAAAATGCATGTAAACAAATATGTTGGTTGTTTTCCTCCTCCTAGATGAAATTTTATTATTGCTTGATATCGATGGCATATTTCATATAATGGATTGTTGCTTCCTCTGTGAGCTTTGCCTCAACTAAATTGATGGACATCCTATTATTGAATGAGGTTTATTGCTAAGTTCTTCCCCAGTTAATTGGGTTTCCTTGTTTAGGTTGATTTCCAAGTTCTTCAACATGTTGCACTCAACTTATAATAGATATTGTCTATGATAAATCAACAGCTTAATAATAGTTTCATATTGTGAGGCGTAGTGGTGCTCATTCTCATGCACTTTGGTATTTAATGAGAATAGGTAATTTATGTTATCCTAGATAATTTCTTCATGTATTCTTTGTGTCCTTTTGAATTCCAACACATCTCTTTGATACATGATTTTTTGAGGCCAAATGAAACTGACTAAATATAGAACCAAATTCACAATAAGTTATACAAATATGAACTCCACAAGTAGGGGATATCCTTAGTTCTGCATACAAAGAATTAGGATACCTAAGGGATATCATTTTTTCTGCATACAAAGAAATAGGCTACCTGGAACATTGATATCCTACCAAAAAATAAATCCTAAAGAAAACATCTTGACATGAATAACTCTATCCATGATCCAATGGAAGAGATTCAAAAAAATTGTGTAAATACACGGAGAGGACCTGGTTTATTTCTCAAAGAAAATAGAGGCCAGACAAGCAAGGTTTTTCATGAAAACAAAATGACATTTGTACCTAGAATGAACGCATTCCCCTAACCCATTTTTTTTATTTTAGAAAGAAAAAAAAAATAGAATCCTATAACAAATCATAGATTTCCACACTACAGTAACTAATAACCATTGGGATTCTTCATAGCTTGATATGAACAAACCCCTCTACCAACAAAGAAATTCAGGGAACAAAGAAACTCTTACCATAGTATCCAATAGCCTCATAATTCTCCAAGCACAAAAGGGTCATTTCCAATCCATAATCCCACCTTGTTTGCAGAGATCAAATGATGTGAGTTCTAAAGTATGGACAATAGTTATGAATTTCGAATAGCCAAGATGGGATTGCATCCTTGCAAATCCTCTCCCCAAGTGATAAGACGATTGTTTGAGACGTGGTGGAATATGATAGTTATTATGGGTGTAACATGTCATAACACCTTAATTAAACAACCTTAGGAGATGAAGCAATATGTTTCCCCTCCATTTTTTACCAATACACCTTGTTTAAGTGTTGATGCTTTGTTTTCATATGAGTTTGATTATGATTTTATATCCTACAAAACTTGGATATATGATACCTTGAGTGGTTCTCTACCTCCTTGTTAATACATTCAATGAACAAAGAAAGCTTATTTTCTTTTGGGGCCATTTTTCCAATCATTTGGAAAGATAAGAATTAAGGACCACATATGTAGAGAACTTAACATGATCTTTTCATTTAAAAATAAAAGAAATTTTGATAGACACTCTTGAAATCTCATGCTTAAGATTCAAAGTCTGAGAAATCACTAGACATGTGCCCCGAATAGTTCTCCAGGAACCTAAAAAATTATACAAATGTTTTAAAAGGTTTTATAATATTTGGAAACTAAAGTGCATTTTTCCTAGCAGACTAGGATGGGGCACCCATGGACCATAAATAGATGAAAATACCTAGAATAAAAGAGGCAAACATAGTTAGGAATCGGACTTTGATATTCACGGATCATGAAATAGAAAGGTTGGATGATTGCTAACTGAGAAGAAATAAAGAAGACTAAAGATTAATGAAATGGTTACTTGACTCACTATGATGGAAAACAAAAGTGTTTTCTTGTTGAGGCTTATTTATATGTTTCTTGGTTGGAGGTGCCCTAACAGGTGTAAGTGCTTCTTGAGGATCAGGGTTGGTTATTCTAACCAAGGAATTTCTTAACCATTTTCAATATACTCCTACATGGAGGAAACTATTAGCTACTCTCTCTTTATTTTGAGGTCGAACAACTCATCTTCAATATATTTTAATTCAAAACCTAAATGGTGAATTGTATCTACTTGATACTCATTATTTTTTACATAGTGGACCAACCACTTTTCAAATTCCTCTTGCGAAAATTTAGTTAGGTTGTCAAATTCATTATCCCATGAAGTTTTCAAAACCTCTAGATGTTTTTGCAATTGATCCTCGGTAAAAACTATAGATTCAATTATTAAATGTGGACCCTCCAACTCTTTAGTTACATCAACAAGCTTAAAAAACAAGTCACTTCTTTTTGAATTGATAATATCACACTCAACAATAATTTTCTGCAAACACTTGATTCTCCTTTACCAACATGCATTAATCTTCTTAATTCAAATCTTTGATGGAATATTTCTCTCTTGGGTGGATATCATCCATGCTTGATATTCTAGCACTAAAAGTCCTGACAACTTCCTTGTAGAAATGTTCATCATTTTCTAGATCTTTTTGGAGATATTCTTTAAGATTTAAAATCCTTTTAGAGATACTAGTTGAAGTAGTATCCAATTCCCAAATATCGAGGATTAAAGTGGCCCTAGTTTTAATATTATATCCAACATATTTTCTAGTGGATGTCAATAAACTTGAATCCCCTTTTAATCATGAACTTGACTCTTGAGTATCTTCTAAAATATCAAGTGGTCTAATAGCAACAAACAGGGGTTTGGGAAACAAATTATCTTCTAATTATTTTATTCTTATATTCAATACCAAGTTCTCTTTTTCTTGTTCATCAATAGAATATTTCAGGGAATCCCTCGTTTCCTAATGAAATAAAAAAAAAAATTCTAAAGGTTTTACTCCTACAATATCAATTTCAGAGTTTCGTTTTTCTGCAACCTTTTTGTTTTTCAAATTAACCTTCTCAATTTGCAATTTATTTGAATTTTGATTAAAGGTAGCATGTTGCAGGGTAATTGATTCTTCTTCAAATACTAATGGCTCTTCACAAGCCAATTCTTCTTCTACTATTCTAATTTCAATCAATCATTGTTCTGTCCAATCAGGCTCTCCAATTATAACTTCAACTTCCATATCTTGGTAATTGAATCTTGAATCTTGAACCTCCTGATTTTCCTTTTCAACACATTCCATTTTTCTCTTTGAACTTCCTAAAAATTTGTGTGATTTTTCCGTAGCCTTTTTAGAGGGGTCTTTATCTCCTACATTACCAAAATTTCCAGAAAGAGACTTTATTTATTCTACATTGCTTCCATGAGCTTTACTCCAATTTGTTGAAGAATTTTTTGTGGAATATGGGGTGAGCCCGAGTTACCACTTGTTTTGATTCGCCCTCTTTGTTTATATTGATCATTGTTGATAACAAGAGTGTCAATATCATCTTGGTGATGTTCAGGGGAGTTTTATTGGGGGTTTTGGCTATCCCTTCCTCCTTTTTCTAATTGTGATGATTTAATAAAATATGAACCATAATCGATGTTAAACATATGAGCCATGAACTAACCATTAGGGTCAAATCCCTAAAATTCATTAATTTCTCTCATTTTGAAGAAATCAAAAATAAAAATAAAATTCATCCATGTGAGAGATATTTTAAACAATAACCTCTCTAACTTTAAAGGGTAATGGAATGAAATCATTTTTTTAATTTTTCATTAAAAAAGTGGGCCTAAGATATTTACTATCTCCATACCTCAACTATGTAAAAAGAGTATTCCTCGAAACCCGTATAATCTTATATAACTGAATTCATCCCATACTTTGAAAACTCCCTTTCCCACAAGAAAGGTTGTGGCTTCATTTGTTAATCTTTGTATAGAAGAACCATGAATTATCTTCTTGAACTTAGATAGAAAATCACTCTATACTTTGTAAAAATGATAAGGGACCTTGTGTCTCCATAGTGTTGGATACCATAATTGTACAAGATCCTTATTATAATTCAAATTTCTTGATCGTGGTAAGTATTCAAAAACATGACAATATACTATGGCATAAGTCAAATAAGAATTCATATAAATCTTCTTTGTTTAGCGGAAATTTCCCAATTGAAAAGAGACATCATTTGAAATGATACACAACCAATTGAAAAGGGCATCTTCATGGACAGAGTAAGGTAGAACATACAAGACATATTTCGAAATAACAATTGTAGAATCCTGGAGAATAACCATGCAATTTCTTCGTATGGGTACTTGAGTGAGCATATCTCAATTTGAGAAGAGCTTCCAAAATCAGTGAGTGGATCTATGAGAAAATTATTTAAGAGTTATTCTCCTCCATGATAGGCCTTTAGGAAGGCATCAACTTCATAACATTTGAAAGTCTTATTAGGTGTTGGAAGTTGAAGCATTTTCCTAAAAACTATAGGTGTGAGAGAGATTGGTGTCTTCTCCTCCATTTTAATTATCCTTGGTTCAGTGTTGAACTTGTATGCACACCATAGAACCAATTCCTTGAAGTCAAAAAACCTAGGCATACACCCAACATGTGTTATTCCATAAATCCAAACTGTGTTTGAGCTTCTTTACTCAGGTGAGAGTCTTGTATACCACATGTAATCTTCATACCATTGAAACTCGCGGTCTTCACATCCTAGGGTATTAATTGTATGTCCAAAATATATCTCTTTTATTTTAGTCAAAATTGATTAAGGGATTTTCCCCTATGATCTTGGGTCAAAATCACAATAGAGAAAGACTGAGTGTAAGAGACAACAATATCCCCTCAATGACAAGCACAAAAAAGCTAAAGAAAATAACTACTTAAACTAGGAGAAAGTAAGGATAGAGAGGAGAAAAGAAAGTGCACCTTGTTATCCCATATGATTTCGATCCCCGCTCCAATTTGTCGAAGAGCTCCTGATCTTATGTTGGAACCATCCTGCAATATAGATATAAAACAAGAGTTTCAATGAAAGTATTTATGTAATCAAAATCATGTGCATGTTATATGCCATATTCAAAGTAAGCACAAAGAGAAACATACATTGAAGTTAAAATATGAGGGAAAACAAACTCTTTATTATCAACAAGTGGAAAAGGCAAGTTACAACCTTGTCCATCCTTAGGCACCGTCTTGAAGACAACTACTTGGGTTCCTACAAGAATATTCAATCATCAACTCAACTAATGTAATATTAGTTCAATGACTCACATAGGGATAAGGAGACACCCTATAGCCACATAAAATGAAAAAAAAGTGTTGGAAAAGGAGTTTCCAAACTAGAGGGGATGTTGCTTAAAGAATTATAATGAAGGGAGGATTTCTAGATGATGGAAGTTGACCTCTCCTTATCCCTCCATGGTTGTTTTATATCTTCCAAAAGAGATTTTGGGAGTTGAATTTTTTTTTGTATGGGAAATGAGCCCAACCAAAAAACCTGCCCGAAAACACGGAATTATTTTATTTTTCAAAAATTTTGAGGGCATCTGCGGGTTGCGGTGTGGAAATTTGTGGATGTCCACATGTTGCACTAGGAAAACCCATGGATATGACATTAGTGCATGTTTTTTAAATGATTTTTGAGAGGTATTTTGGGGAAAATTCTAGCAAGCATTGGGAAAGCGTTGGGCCATGGCACAAATGCGTAGGTGTGGAATTATGTGCTATAACAGATGCCCCTAATGTGTGAGGTAAGAAGGGAAAAATGATGGTTGAAATACATTATGAACTCTGAGAGGTGAGGATGCATTGAAGTACCCATGGGGGTTCTTGAACAATTGGTCCAAAAACAATAATCGTCAGCAAAGATCAATCAAGAGTTCTGTTTCCCAAGTCGGGCATACCCATGCTCAAGAATTATGTAAGCATGGCCTCAAAATCAAGTACACTGCGGATCCATGGAATATGTAAAATATAGCTATAGTCCATGGCCATGAATAGTACATAGTGTATCAATGTGATATAAATGTGGTAGCAAGAATGGCCACAAAGAATACACAGTGGATCCATGTTGAAGTAGATCATAGCCATGAATAGATACATAGTGTAGTTATGTCTAAAAATAAATAACAGAGGATAATTGGGACCAAATAAACAAACAAGTTGATCCTCTGCATGTACCAATGTCTGTGAGGTGGCACCATATGAGTCAGGAAGGAGCACAAAATATTTTGTGCTCGTACTTCATCCGAAGTCTTTACAATGATCCTTCGTTGTACAAGTCTACACTATGTGAATATATGTATTGAATTTGAACAAAGTGATACATCATTTGATTACCGTTCATTGATGTATACCATTAAAAAATGTGAGACAACCCACTGAAGATGATAATGGGAGTCAAGGTACCATGGTACTATATAAAAACTGTGATTGAATGAGTTAGTGTTGAACACCTGGTATAAATTATCAAGCAAGGGACATTGAGGTATTCCCACTGTCAATAGTGAGGGAACCTGCCACTGATGACTACAATTCCCAAGGTACCAAAAATAACTCTAGATCCCTCTCCAGATAAATATGTGCCAAATTCAATGAGAGGGAACCCACTAGAAGGAAGGCATTAAGGAATCCTCCATCAACCAGCATGAGGGGTGGAAGAAGGCCAAATATTTGGAAGAGATCAGACGAAGAGACCGATACTAATGATGATGAGACTGACTTGGAAAGGCCGACTTGTGAGGTCAAAGGCTAAATTTAGAATGACCAACACAAGTTGAAAATTTTCCCTTGAACATAAGAACGACACATTATGTGACTTGGGCATCATGACTATAAGTTGGCATATATTTCTAACGTGGGAGGCATCAACAAACACTCCATATAGTTGGAAGAATAACTAATAGAAGGAGAAAAAACTCAAAATTATAAGAAAGTCTCCTAAATCTATACTAAACCCTAAACGATGAGATATTGACTCAAGACTTTGCTTTGTTCAAACGCAGCAAGAATGTTGCCAATAAAAGAGATATATGTTTTCCCATTCTTTTTTTTCTTTTTTTTCTTTTTTTTCTTTTTCATGTTATAGAAGCCTGAAAAAGAATAAAAGAATGCTATCATACAGTGGATGGAACGAGTGTCACGAGTAAGAAAACTAGTTCCATAGTGAAAGGAACATACCTATGCTCAACACAAGGAATCATGTGCAGGATAAGGACACTCAGGGGATGTTCCCTCCAGATATAAGGTATCTAGTCGCAAAGGAATAAATTGTAAGGCTGGAAACTGATAGGAATGCATAGGAAATTGGTTCAACAATAGCATGTTGAAGCCGACATTAGGACTAAAAGCACGAACAGTCAATATGCATATGCAGCTATGACTCAAATTTGGGAAGTAAACCTGCCATGATGGTATTTTCCGTAAGTTTGGTCTCCAGGGCCCAAAAAAGAATAAAATCATACCAAGGAGAACTCTTCTGGTCACTATGGGGCCAGAGTATTCATTTTTTGTGCGTAGTCCAATCGGTCCAGAAAAGGGTTAAACCAAATATCAAATGGACATCTCTTCAAAATGTTTTTAATGATTGTGATGGAGGTAAGATCACTTAGATATCTTTTCATATTTAAGGAGTCTGAAAAGAGATTAACTATGGAATCCCTCGTCCTTTTTCATAAATTTAATCCCCTGAGCCAGAAAAATCATAAAACGCAACTTAGGAGAACTCTTCTAGCCCGTAGACTAGAGTATACATTTTTTGTAAGTAGTCTTCTCTAGTCTGAAAAAGGGGTACACTTGTGTTGGATAGACTTTCCTTCAGGTCCATTTAACGAGTGTACAAGGAACAATGACACCCGACAATATTTTCAATTTTAAGGAGTCTGAAAATAGCTTAACTATGGACTCCATAATGTCGTTATGAGCAACATATAAGGGAGGGAGTCCCGCGGGTAATGGCCAGAATAAGAGTGAGTAAGAAGTATTATGTTTGAACTTAAACTCATGGTGGGGCCAAACAAGACTCTCGATCCTAAAAACAATACTTGTAGCATGAACGCCACAAATCAAAAGGATTCTATACTAGAGAACCCATGGAAGGTAGGCTCTACCATCAATCAAATGATGTTTTTAAGCAGAGAGAAAGGTTTCATCATTCATTAATGGGGTTGACCCTAGGTTTAAACGGTAATGGTAATTGATAATGCAATAGTTCTAGTGAAATGCACCCTAATTCAAATGCTAGTTATAATCACATTACATACCCAGAGTCTTGTAAAAAAATCATCCAATGAATGATAAAGGTACCAAAGAAAAGTTCAAAACGTCCTAAGACCTGCAAAAATGACGATAATGCTACAAAAAATTGATCATTAGTTAAAATTTTGGAGAAAAATAAGGAAACTTTAGGAAGTGAGTTTTCAAAATTTTAATAAATATTGATATATTTACCATTTACCATTCCATTTTTACCATTTACCATTCCATTTTTACCATTTCACTGAAACAACCACCAAAGTGACCAAAACCCTTGGAGAGAAAATTGAGAAAACGCGGAGCTTGGAGCAACTCCACCGCTTTCCACCCTAAACAAGTAAGTGTTCCAACCTTAACTTGCATTCCATTCCTTTACTTTTGTAGATTATGTTATAACCCTATGTTTCATAGGATCACCTAGTGATTAAAATCTCTTCTTATAGTTGTATTGTATTGTAAATAATATTTTATTCTGCAAATTATTTACAAACAGAAAAGAAATAAAAAAAACAATAAAAAGAAAAGAAGAAAGAATAAAAATATATAAAAATCAAAAGAGGGTATAAAAATAGAAAAAGAGGAAAAGATAAAACCCCATGAAATAAACTTGGTTTGATTCATATTGTCTAACCATGATCAAACCCTTTAAATTTATGTTGATAGGATAGTGAATAAATTTGGCCAAACAATCTAACCTTGGCCAAATTGGATAGGTTAGTGAATAAGTTTGACCAAACCGTCTAATCTTGGCCAAATATCTTAGGTTAGAGTAATTATTGATCCAACAGTTTAATCTAGGTCAATGTTGTTAGGGAATTAGACTAGGATCTAGCTTAGCATGCTTTATTCCAATAAATATTTGCAAAAGATTGATTAAATGTCTTTTATTTAAGTTAATTTGATGTATTTTTTACCCCTTAGTGAAAAACTAAAGAAAGGGGAGCTAGCGCTACCCACAAAATGTTTGTATCCTAAGTTCTAGCAGGATTTGACCTTTTGTCGTTATGTGATTAAAAGGAGAAAGATCTCAGTGGTTGATCAAGGTTCTCCCAAATCAACGGCCAACAGTGGATATCA
>SNQJ01S0003201.1:99880-121230 GCA_010110895.2 Picea sitchensis
TCCATATCTTACTAGACCCCCCCCAAAAGGAAACCACCTGACCATTAATCCAATACTGCCCACCTCACTCTACCACCGTACCCCACTACCCTGTCACCCATCACACTCATCTACACATTGGCCAATCAATTCCATCCACGTCACACTCATCTACCCGTTGGCCAATCAATACCATCCCCCATGATTGTTACTCCTCCAACTCACCACCCGCGCCATAATGGACACCCCCCTACACCGTTTAACCTTGTTTCTTCGCCATTAATGCACTATCCACTGATCCAAACTCAGTCAACACAGTCATTTCCTCTTTTCAATATAACCACCACTAGGCACACCATTGACAGGCGCCATTAAGCCGGATAATTACAGACAATACCTTTTTTCGTTCTTCAGGTCTCTGATTAATTATGGAGCCCAAATCCAAATCTGTTGAAACATGAGAAAACTCATTTCTTCCTCCTCCCATTGACCTAGACCGTGCCCCCCTGGCTGATAAAGATTACCAAGTTGCATATTCGAAGTGTGAATTCGATTTATTCGAATTACACTTCTAGCTAAAAGATATTTTCATAGACCAGAGTGACAAGATCGGACTCTGGGAGTCTAATTTTCCATTGTACATGTTTCCCCAGACCTATCATTTCCCTGAGTTCGCCCTTAAGTGTCAAGCCCATTACCTTCCCAGGCAAAGGGACATTGTGTCTTTGTCTGATGAAACTTTGTTCACCATCACCCCTGAATCAATAAACTAGATGCTACAGATCCCCAGAACCGATTCTACTAGCCCTTTCTCCATTGAAATCATGAACGAACTCTATCGAAATCTTTCTTTCCCTCAAAGAGCCCAAATATTTGAAATCTTCCTACCAGAAGATGCGTAGTTTCCTAAAAAGAACCCTCCCTATCCTTATTCCATCTTCTTAGTTAGAGCCAACCAAATCATTTCCACCCTTTGTTTCCTACTACGATATTATTCTAATGAATGGGTAGATGAACCCATCTTGGGTTTTCTGTCAATTTTCTCCACATAACAGAAAGCTACAACTCAGTTCAGTTTCAGTCAGTATCTCGTTGACAATATGCATGAATAGCTCTTCAAGTTATCAATAGAGGGAATGTTCAAGTACTCCTCAATGTTGGTGTACATGTTCCTTTTCTTCCAAGCAGATAGATTCTCTTATGCTCTCCAAAAATTGGATCAAAACAGGAACCCTTAATCAATAACTTCTTGGACATCACTAGTGAGGAAGAACTCATCTGAGTTCAGATTCAAACACTTCATCGATCAATTTTACGATCCAGTAGTGTGCATGCTCAGTAGAATAATGGAACCAAGGATAAATGAGGAGGTCCAGAGAATTCTTCATGTATCAGACTTAGCCAAAACAAGGGACTGGTATCTTTACCAGAACCATACTGAGATCAGAGTTTATAGGTGTGAATTTCCACCATACAAACTACCAAAGTACCTCCCTGTCAAAATATTTGCATTGGAATACATCAGGTAGATGATAAACTCTGATGACATCAACTTTGTATCATTCAAGAAGAAGAAGCAACTCAGGATCAAAAGCCAAATTGGTTCTTTCATATGTAACAACAGAGCTACAAGAGAAGAGGCCAACAAACTCTTGAAAGAAATGAATTTTAGTCTAAGTTTCCTGTGGAATTATGGCCCCTTTGGCATCATATCATAAATCAGGCTTAAACAAAATACTTCTCCTTATTCTCATTTGCCAAAGCCTGAGATAGAAAATTTTATGAATCAAACAGATGGGCAGGTAAATACATTGTTGGAAACTGAAGAAGAACCCCCCATTTTCACTGCATGTCATACCAACACTCCTCAAGTACAAGCAGAAAAGAGAGCGAGGAAAGAAGTTCTTCCTTCAATCACAAAGGTGCCAGCTGAGGACTTCCAAGTTTATAGGAAGAGGACTAAGACTAGCCACACACCAGACAAGTTTAGAGAAGGAGAGACACAATCCACCATAAACATGGAGGGACCACATTCCTATACATTCTCAAGAAGTCAACATATAGTGTCAACATCCTCCTCCAAGAAGCAATTAGACACTACACTATTAGTTGAATCCTCTCAAGAGCCAACAGGATCAAGCATTTTTTAAAAATACAAGATGATCAAGCCGAAGAATGAACTTCTGAACAACAGCACATATGCCCACTTTTGGAAGCATACATCCACAACTCAGCACAAATTATTGTCTTCATTTGACACAGAGAAGGGAAGGATTCATATGGAATTCTTACAAGCACATGTTCCCCATATCAACACAAATTTTGATTACAAGAAAGCATCTTTTGAGTTTGATGTGAAGGAAGTCCATCCAACAGATCAAATGGACATGCATAGGCAAATAGGGGAGATGATTTTCTCCACTATGACAAATACATCATTAACTGCTACCAAATTGCAAGTGTCTCTAAACAATGTCCAATCTCAATTGAAGCTGGAAAATATATAATCCTTGGCCAAGGATAAAATCAAAGCCTTGGAGGAACTAGTGCTGAAGATTGGTTATGACCCATCTAATGTCAAGTCAATAGAGGAACTATTGAAGAAGAAAAATGATGGCATAGCATGTCTAAGAAAAAAATTGAAACTTCCAGCCACTGAAGATTCACAAGCAAAGGAAATGGTTGAAAGTGAAGGACACAAGGAGGAGATGTTGAAATTAATAATGGAGCAGAATGAACAAATAAAGGATATGGAAGTCGAGTTAGATAATTTTGTTAAAGAGAAAGAACAGAGTGTGCATATGTTTGTTATCCCATTGGATGCAGTTCCTCTCACAAGAGTTAGTACAGCAGCAATAGCCACATCAACCAAGATTCCATCAGCCATACCAGTGAAAGTTCCAGATGCCTCTGAGAAGTTGGTAAAGTCTATGGAGGATATGTCACTGCAAGGGGAGGAAATCATAAATTTGAAAGAAGAGGTTAAAAGCCTCCAGGACCTGAAGTCCAAGTTACAGGCCAGCTATAACACAGAAATGCATAAATCACAAAGAATCATTCAAGAATTACAGAAGCTTCATAAGGAGACTGTCATGGCTAAAACTTTGTCTGGGGCCAAGGAAAACATCTGGATGGACATCAGCAAGTCAATGGCAGAGATATGGCCATTCATACAAATTGTATTTGAACAACATGAACTGGTACAGAAGGCCAGACCATCAATTGAAAATATAAGGGAAGAATTAGGGGAGAAGACTACAGAGGCCATTGAGCTCATCAGGTTCCTAAAATCCAAGACCAAGTAGGAGTTGGAGGCATTGGAAATTGAAGACGGGACAAAGACTATCCTTGAGGTCAAGAAGGTCTTGACCAAGAAAGGATTGATGTTGCATCTAGGGGACAAATCTTAGATGATGGACATTGGAGTACAGATATTTTTTAGCAATTTTGACATGCTACACAAGAAGGGACTCCCTTGACTACTAGTGATAAATGACAAGCTCATCACTCTGTCAGACTACAAGTAGAAGATCAACACAGTGGCAAAGGATGGTTCTAAATTTGCAGGTATACAAGAATGAATTATTGGCAAGGATTTCTTAGAAACATTACAGTTGGACCTGAGCATCCAACATGAGATAAAATCTATTTTTATTACAAAGCCTACTTTTGCTAAGTACACTGAGATGGACGAAATATAAAGAAAGTTACTCAAGGTTTCCATCCTTAGTCAAAAGAGATGGGAAGACTTATGCTCTTTACTTGAGTAAATGTGATGTGGATATTCAAGTCAGCATGAAGAAGACAATCAAATAAAAGTGATGAATCAACAACTACTTCCCCCAGAATCAACACCAAGGATTCAGATAGATTAACAACATTCCTATTATTTTGTAATTGGTAATATAGCTAGCTAGATTTTTTATCCACAATATCCTAGTGATTAATGACAAGATCAAATGTAACTATTGTATAAATACTTCTCACTTCAAAGTATTGAGGGTTGATTTTTACGCCCAAAGAGTTGTTTGTGTAATCTTTTCAAAAGGATCATCCAGTAATAAAAAAGGATATTCACATGATTCTTTCATTTGAATGTTGGTGATGTTTATCTTTCTCTGCTAATGTTTATCTTTCCCTGTGATCATTATGTTTTCAGTTTCTAATCATTAAAAGGAAGTTAATGAACAGAATTTGTCTCGTACACTCTGTTTCTAGTATTTTATTGATCTATATGTTATTCATCTGATATTAATTAAAGAAATTCTTAATTGTTTCTTTGCTTGGTGTATTTTCCCACCTGTTATGTCTTTTCATCCCATTTAATTCTAATAGATCCAGTGATCTCACTATCTCTCCATATGAAGGAACCTAATAAAAATTGTATCTAATTCTAATCTTTAAAATATACCCCATAGCCCAATGGAAGTTTAAAGCACATCTTCAGCCAACTCTTATAAATAAACAAATAAACATTGATTATTTTAACTAGCCTAATATCTAGAGCCCAAACATATCTAAATCAAATAGAGAGATCCCTCTCTGAAACTGGCAGGGATAGATCCCAATTTCGAAAGTGGTTTTAGTAAGTTACCTCTTTCAATTTCTTCTACCCTTGACAACCTATGGGAATTACAGAGTGATAACATAGTGGCGACCATACTAGGGAATCGAACAAATTTTCCAACTTTTTGAATTGTATCCCCTAGAAAACTTTATTTCTGAACAATTAAAGATCTAACTTTCAAGAGATAAATGTTCAGAGGTTGTTGAAATTTGTACATATTAATTTAGATTTCTTAAATTTTAAAGTTTTGGCTCCAAAACAAATTAACACCATATCTCACCCTGATCTAGAACCTGTAACAATAGTAGATAATCCAGAAAAAATAATCAGAAAAATAAACACAATAGAAGGTCAAGCGAGTAGCAGTCCTCTTCATAGGGCCACTTCTCTTCCAGAGAATTTTGTCACAATCCAGGACATCGTTGTTTGACCTACCTTTTGATCAGATCCTCTTCAGAACCAAATATGATAGCTTTGTGGATGAAATAGTACTAGATCAAACCATCCTCCAACATAGAACCGCTGAATGACTCTCTCCCGGGATCTCCCGGGATAGATTTTGATCAACGAATCCTTCAAGAGTTTGAGAAACTACAAGATCTAGCATCAAATCTTGACCAAGCTTTGTATAAAGCCCATTTTCAACAGTCTATGGAGCTTTCTTCCCTTTCTATTGTTGCAGCTTCTATCAATCCTCGAGTAACTCATTCTATACCTCACATCCCTGCTTCCTTCACATCTTCTGTCACTTCTCCACCAATCATACAAGTTTTCATCCAGCCTCCTCCACTAATCATGGCAGAAATATATGCTCCCCTGGTGTTAGTTTCTCCCTTACATAACATGCCCCGGGACTATCAAACCATGATTCCTCAGTTTGAATGTACTGGAGCCCTTAATGCACAACAACACGTGGATAAAATGAATGATTTATTTTATTTGCATGAAGTTGATGAGGCAGATGTCCAAATGGGACTCTTTGCACAAATTTTAATTGGTGACGTTAAGAAATGGTTTAAATAATTATCTATTTCTAGCATTGTTGATATTGTTTCTTTTAATCAAACCTTTCTCAATAGATGGGAGGTAAAGAAAAACCCTCTCCATGTTTTATCTGAATATGAAAATATCAAAAGAAACCAAGGGGAAATTGTACAGAACTATTGTACTCATTTTAATAATATATATAATGAAATTCAGTTGATATCAAACCTCCTCAAGGCCTGGCCTTGATCAAGTTCCCTGATGGCTTTGATCCTGATATGTCCTACCAATTGAGAGAAAGAAACTCTTCCACTCTGGAAGATATGCAGAAAAGTGAGGTGAGTGTTGAAGCAAACCTATTAGCTAGGAGAGCTAGGAAAAGAACAGAAAGGAGAGTCGCAATCAAAGAAGAACCTTCCACTTCCACTGCAGATGCCAAAATATATTCTTTGGTTAGAACTATGGAGAGAATTATGGAGAGATTAGAAATCAATGACAGGAACCCACCTAGAGAGAACCAACCTGCCCCTCAAATCTGAAATCCCAAATTCAGGATAAATCCTCCCTAGATCAGGCAAAGAGAGCCAAGAGAACAACGAGAACAGAGAGGACCTGACCAGCAGATCAAGCCACCCTTTCAGGAAAACTATGTTGATGATGGGGAAGAGACTATAGAGGGACTGGATGACATTTACATAAATCTTATGGGATTTAATGACAATGATTCCATCTTTCTTACTCAAGAGGAACATGACCTTTTTCTCCTTTCAAAGACCGAAGTAGATGAGGAAGAGTCAGAATAGAAAGCCTTCGAAAATGCAATAATGGAAGTCCTCAAAAAATACAACTTAAGGAGTAAAAATTATAATGACAACCCAACTAAGAAATCTTCTGAAACTAACAAGACCTCTGATATTGTTCCTAAGAAAGTTCATGAAAAGAAAAACTCAGAGGCCCCTACAAAAAGAATCCCTGAATCTTTACCAAGGACAGATCAAACTGAGGTTGCATCCACAAGTCAGCCTAGTACTACTACATAGAAAAATGTGGCTGATAAATTTGATTTTCAAAGTCAAAGCAGAACTCCTACCACTTTCAGCTTGGAAAGTAATTGGTCAAACTGAAAATACATATTCCTCTGTCAGAACTGATGAACAATAATGCTTACATATCACAAGTGATCAAAGCCTTGAACATAGAACCAGGAGTAGGTACGGACACTTTGAACATTGTTGATGATCAACCAGAGTTGTTGTTTGGTCCCGACGTTAAGGGGAAAACTGACAATGGTTTTGTTCCTTCTTTCTACATCATTTTAAATATTCATGATAAGACATTACATAATGCCATGTTGGATTCTGGTGCTTCTCACAATATTATTCCTAAGGTTGTGATGGAGAATTAGGACTTGATATCACCAGGCCTTACAAGGACTTATACTCCTTTGATTCAAGAAAAGTCAAATGCATAGGTCTGATCAAAGACTTGTGCATTACCTTAGCACAGATCCTATCCAAAAGCATGGTAATGGATATTGTTGTTGCAGATATTCCTCCAAAATATGGTATGTTATTATCTCGATCATGGGGTGCCAATTTAAAGGGTACCTTATAGCTAGACATGTCATATGCCACCATCCCAGTGTTTGGTCAAGAGAGAAGGTTGTACAGAGAGACTCTGATGAAATACATGGTCAGCAATCAAGAGAAGACTCATAATTATCCTTTATATTATGTTCATTCTGATCTGGATTCCTTCATTTTATATAATGATGGTGACATGGATAGTCAAATTACACAATTGGAATATGACATTTGTAACATGGAGGAAAGTAAAGAAACGCCTGAGGAAAATGAAACATTGACAATACAAACTGATGAACCAACAGAACCTCTCTGGATTTTATATTTTGATGGAGTTGTCAGTAAAGAAGGATTTGGAGCTAGGGTGTGGGTACATAATCCAAAAGCAAGGTATTCAGAAATCCATTCTTATAAATTAAATTTCCAGTGCACCAACAATATAGTTGAGTATGAAGCATTGATGCTTGGCCTAAAATTGTTGAAAAATCTTGGTGCCAAAACAATTTTAGTAAGAGGTGATTTTGAAATTATCATTAAATAGATCAAAGGTGAGTATTTTTCCAAACACCCTAGACTCAAGTCTTATAGAAATGTTGTTTTGGATTTTTTAAAATGTTTTACTGAATATGACCTCTAGGTGATTCCTAGAGGCCAAAACATACTTGCAGATGGACTGGCTACCTCGGCAGCCACTTGTAAAATACATTTCCATCCAAATCACCAATACACAGTAGAGGTGAAATGCAGACCTATTGTCCCATACAATATCAGGTACTGTCAAGTGTTTGGTAATGATGAACAAATTGATGATTTCCTGCAGTCCAAAAATGAATTTGAGTGTGCAAACTTTGATGTATATAGTGATAACGATACTATAAATAAACTAGATTCAGAAGAAATAAATGAAAAAGAAGAAAATTCATATTTTTGCAATTAAAAGATAACATCCTTCCTAGAGGGTTAGTCCCATTGGAAGAACTATTTGATTTCAATGATGTAGCCAAAAAGATAAAAATTGAACCTACTGGGAAAGATGTTGAGGAATGTAACATAGGAACAAATAAGGAACCTAAAATGATAAAATTATCCAAATATTTACCTCCTGAGAAAAAATAGAAATATATTGAACTGTTCAAAGAATTTGTAGATGTTTTTTCTTGGAGCTATGAAGAGTTGAAATCTTATGACACCAATATCATACAACACAAAATCCCTATAAAAGAATCATAATCCTTTCAAGCATAAACTTAGGAGAATTAACCCCAAGTTGACGCCCCTAATTGAAAAGGAAATTAAGAAAATGTATGATGCTAAAATCATTGTCCCTCTAAGGTTCTCAAAATGGGTTTCTAATTTAGTCCCTACCAGGAAAAAGAGTGGAGAAATCAGGCTCTGCGTTGATTTCAGAAACCTCAACAAAGTCTCCCTTAAAGACAACTATCATATGCCCAAAATGGATCTTATATTACAAAAGGCAGTTGGATCTAGTAGAATATCATTATTAGATGGTTTTTTTGGCTATAACCAAGTCCTTGTCCACCCTGATGACCAAGAGAAGACAGTGTTCGCTACACCTTGGGGCACTTTCATGTATGTGAATATGCCCTTTGGTTTAATGAATGTTGATGCCACATTTCAGAGAGCAATGGACATTGCTTTTGTGGATGAACTAGGGAGATTTATTGAAATATACTTGGAAGATGTAATTGTCTATTCAAAAACATATGAAGAGCATTTACAACACCTTAGGAAAGTTTTTGAAAAATGAAGAAAATTCGGAATCTCACTCAATCCCAAGAAAACCTTGTTTGGTTTAGAGGAGGGAAAACTGTTAGGGCACATTATTTCTAAAGATGGAAACAATATAGACCCCAACATAATTGAAGCTATCCAGAAGATAGACCATCCAAGAAATATTAAGGAATTGCAGTATTTTATAGGAAAAATAAACTTTCAAAGAAGATGTATCTCTAATTTAGTAGAACTCCTTAGAAACATAAAAAACATGGTTAAAAAATATACAAAAATAAAGTGGAACACATATGCTAAGAAGTCATTTGACCAAGTAAAGAAGGCATTGACACAAGCCCCTGTACTAATCAGTCCTGATTATACCAAAGATTTCTACTTATTCTCTTTTGCTTATGAACATACCATTGCAGGAGTCCTTTTGCAGAAAAACAGTGAAGGCCATGAAATACCTATAGCATTTTTTAGCAAATCATTGAGAGACGTTGCATTGAACTACAACATCATAGAGAAACAATATTTTTCTTTGGTAAAATAAATTAAGGATTTCATAGTATACATTCTCCATTCACATATCATTGTTTATGTTCCTAATGCAGTGTTGAAAGATATTATGATTCAATATAACCCAGATGGTAGAACAGGGAAATGGATTGTTGTGATCCTTGAGTATGATATAGAAATCAAACCAACCAAACTGATCAAGGGTCAAATATTAGCCAAATTGATGGTTGAATCAAATTTTCATGCTTTAGACATAAACGTTCTAGCTGTGGTTGATGAACAAGTAGAGCAGGAGACTCCACATGTCGAACAGGTATTATCAAATTCTCCATGGTATGAAGACCTTATCTTTGTCTTACATCATTTACAATCTCCTCATGGTTTGAAAAAAACTAAATCTAGATTCTTAAAACTTAAAGCTTTGAAATATTGCATTCTGAATGGAAATATTTACTGGAAAGATGTTGGAGGCATTTTACTGAATTGTTTATTAATAGATGAAGTTGACAAAGCCTTGAAGGAGTTCCATGAAGGAGATTGTGGTGGACATTTAAATTGGAAGGCTACTGCTAATAAAATTATTAGAGTTGGTTTCTACTGGCCAACCTTGTTTGCAGATGTCCACAAAAAGGTAACCTCCTATCACAAATGCCAGATCTTTGAAGGCAAAAGGAAACTTCTGCCTTTACCTTTGAAACCTATTTCGGTTGAAGCTCCATTTCAAAAATGGGGTTTAGATTTTATTGGAGAGATTCACCCACCTTCATCAGGCTATCACAAGTGGATCCTTACAGCTACTGACTACTTCACCAAGTGGATTGAAGATGTACCCTCCAGAAAATCCACTGATGTTGTGATTATAAAATCCTTGGAAACTAACATTCTCTCTCGATTTGGATGTCCCAGAAAGATTATCATTGATAATGCAGCAGATTTCAGATCAAAAAAGATGATAGAATTTTGCAGTAAGTATCACATCACTTTAGGAAACTCTACATCCTATTACCCTCAGGGAAATGGATTGGTAGAGTATTCTAATAAGAGTTTGGTCAATGTCATCAAGAATATGTTGTAGGAAAATAAGAAGTCTTGGAAAAACAAGTTGGTATATGCACTTTGGGCAGACAGGATGACTACAAAGAGGTCAATTGGTATGTCTCCATATCAGTTAGTGTATGGAATGGTTGTTTTTTTTCCCACCTCTTTAGGTGTTCCTGTTATGAATCTATTACAAGAAGTATAGGTAGAACCGAACGACATCCAAATAAGGATCAATAAAATGATACAACTACAATAGTCCAGAGAGGAGGTTTATAACCAGACTCAGGTGATTCAAGAGAGCATCAAGAAAATCTATAAAAGAAGAACCAATGATGATGATTTCAAATTAGGTGATATAGTACTGAAATGGGATTCAAGAAATGAAGACAATGGAAAACATGGAAAGTTTGACAATTTATGGAAAGGCCCTTTCATAATCCAGGCTTACAGAGGAAACAATGCATTTTTAATCAAAGACATGAACAGAGAAGATCTACCAGGAGGACCTATCAATGGCAGAATGCTCAAACATTATGTTCCACCAGAATGAAGATCTTTTCCCACTCACCTCATTGTACAAACCATTTTTTATTTTTATGCCAGGTGTGCGTGTTTTTTGTTCAAGTGTTTGAAGCCCGAAGAGAAGGCCCTAAGCCACTGATAAGGATCACCAGATTTACAATTAGATTAAAGAAAATCAAGGTGCAGGAAAGCACTGGAGAAGAATATTCAATGCAACAGGTAGTTGGTTCTTGGCACCTCACAAGGAGAGCACCATCCCCAAGTGGAGCCATTATTATAACCCTATGTTTCATAGGATCACCTGGTGATTAAAATCTCTTCTTCTAGTTGTATTGTATTGTAAATAATATTTTATTCTGTAATAATTTACAAAGAGAAAAGAATAAAAATATATATAAATCAAAAGAGGGTATAAAAATAGAAAAAGAGGAAAAGATAAAACCCCATGAAATAAACTTGGTTTGATTCATATTGTCTAACCATGATCAAACCCTTTAAATTTGTGTTAATAGGATAGTAAATAAATTTGTCCAAACAATCTAACCTTGGCCAAATTGGATAGGTTAGTGAATAAGTTTGGCCAAACAGTCTAATCTTGGCCAAATATCTTAGGTTAGAGTAATTATTGATCCAACAATTTAATTTGGGTCAATGTTGTTAGGTAATTATATTAGGATCTAGGTTAGCATGCTTTATTCCAATAAATATTTGCAAAAGATTGATTAAATGTGTTTTATTTGAGTTAATTTGATGTGTTTTTTACTCCTTGGTGAAAAAATAAAGAAAGGGGAGCTAGCGCTACCCACAAAATGTTTGTATCCTAAGTACTAGCGGGATTTTACCTTTTGTCATGTTGCAATTAAAAGGAGCATAGATCTCAGCGATTGATCAAGGCACGCCCAAATCAACGACCAACAGTGGATTTTGGACCCCCCCAACAGTGGATTTTGGACCCCCATAACCTTCTATCTTTAACAGTTAGGGGTCTGGGAGAGCGATTTCCTCAACGCAGGCCCCCCACAATGTTTTAGCTCCATATCTTACCAGACCTCCAATCAATCTCTCTCTACTCTCTTACCACCTACCCCCCCCCTCCGGGGAAACCGCCTAACCTCTAATCCAATACCGCCCACCTCACTCTGCCACCATACCCCACTACCCTATCACTCGTCACACTCATCTACCCGTTGGCCAATAAATTCCATCCATGTCACACCCATCTACCCATTGGCCAATCAATGCCATCCCCGGTTACTGTTACTTGTCCAACTCACAGCCTGCACCATAATAGACACCCCCTACACTGTTTAACTATGTTTCTTCACCATTACCGCATTGTTCATTGATCCAGACTCAGTCCACACAGTTATTTCTTGTTTTCAAGATAACCACGACCAGGCACACCGTCGGCAGGCACCATTAAGCCATGTAATTACAGACAATACCTTTTTATGTCTTCAGATCTCCAATTAATTATAGCACCCAAATCCAAATCTATTGAAAGAGAAGAAAACATTTTTCTTCCTCCTCCCATCGACCTGGACCGCACCCCCTGGCTGATAAAGATTACTAAGTTGTAGAACTGAAGTGTGAATTTGATTTCTTTGAATTACACTTCTGGCTAAAATATATTTTCTTAGACCAGAGTGACGAGATCGGACTCTGGGAGTCTAATTTTCCATTGTACATGTCTCCCTAGACCTATCATTTCCCTAAGTTTTCCCTTAAGTGTCAAGCCCATTACCTTCCTAGAAAAAGAGCCATTGTGTCTTCGTCTGGTGAAACTTTTTTCACTATTACCCCTGAATCGATAAACCAGATGCTACAGATCCCCAGAATCAATTTTTCTAGCCTTTTCTCCATTGAAATCTTGAACGACCTCTATCATAAGATTTCTTTCCCTCAAAGAGCCCAAATATTCGAAATCTTCCTACCAGAATATTTGCAGCTGCCTAAAAAGAACCCTCCCTAAACTTCTTTCATCTTCTCAGTTAGAGCCAACCAAATCATTTCCACCCTTTGTTGCCTGCTAGGATATTATTCTGATGAATGGGTAGATGAACCCATCCTGGGTTTTCTGTCCATTTTCTCCACATAAGAGAAAGCTACAAATCAATTCAATTTCAGTCAGTATCTGGATGATAATATGCATGAACAACTCTTCAAGTTCTCAACAGAGGGAATGTCTAGGTACTCCTAAGTGTTGGTGTACCTATTCCTTTTCTTCCAAGCATACATATTCTCTTGTGCTCTCCAGAAATTGGATCAAAACAGGAACCCTCAATCAGTGACTTATTGGACATCACTAGTGAGGAAGAAATCATCTGAGTTTAGCTTCAAACACTTCATCGATCAGTTTTACCATCTAGTGGTGTGCATGCTCAACAACAGAATGGAATCAAGGATAAATGAGGAGGTCTAGAGAATTCTTCATCTATCAGAGTTATCCAAAATAGGGGACTGGTATCCTTACCAGAACCATACTGAGATCAAAGTTTATGGGTGTGAATTTCCACCATACAAACTGCCAAAGTACCTCCCTGTCAGAATCTTTTCATTGGAATACATCAGGCAGATGATAAACTCTAATGACATCCACTTTGTATCATTCAATAAGAAGTAGAAAATCAATATCAAAATCCAAATTGGTTCTTTCATATGTAATAGCAGAACTGCAGGAGAAGAGGCCAACAATCTCTTGAAAGAAATGAATTTCATTCTAATTTTCCTATGGAATTATGACCCCTTTGGCATCATATCAGAAATCAGGCTCAAATAGAATACTTCTCCTTATGCTCATATGCAAAATCCTGAGCTAGAAATGTTTATGAATCAGATAGACTGGCAGGAAAATACATTGCTAGAAACTAAAGAAGAACCCCCCATTGTCATTGCCTCTCATACCATCACTCTTCAAGTATAAGAAGAAAAGAGAGACAGGAAATAATTTTTTCCTTCAATCACAGAGGTGTCAATTGAGGACTTCCAAGTTTACAGGAAGAGGACAAAGACTAGCCACACACCAGACAGGTTTAGAGAAGGAGAGACACAATCCACCATAGTCATGGAGGGACCAAATTCCTCTACATTTTCATGCAGTCAACATATAGTGTCTGCATCCTCCTCCAAGAATCAATCAGACACTACATTGTCAAATGAATACTCTCAAGAGCCAACAGGATCAAGCATTTTTTATAAATACAAGATGATCAAGTAGAAGAATGAACTTTTGAACAATATCACATATGCCCCAGTTTTGGAAGCAGACATCCATAGCTCAGCACAGATTATTGTCTGCATTTGACACATAAAAAGGAAGGATGCATATGGAATTCTTACAAGCACAGGTTCCCCATCCCAAGACAACTTCTGATTACAATAAAGAATCTTTTGAGTTTGATGTGAAGTAAGTCCATCTAGCAGATCAAATGGACATGCATAGGAAAACAAGGGATATGATTTTCTCCACTCTGACAAACAAATCATTGATTGTTTCCAAATTGCAAGTGTCTCTAAACAATGTCCAATCTCAATTGAAGCTGGAAAAGATGTCATCCTTGGCCAAGGATAATAAAATCAAATTCCTAGAGGAACTGGTGTTGAATATTGGTGATGACCCATCTAATGTCAAGGCAGCCGAGGAACTATTGACAAAAATGCATAAATCACAAAGACTTAATCAAGAATTACAAAATTTGCAGAAGGAGATTGTCATGGCTAAAAATTTGTCTGAGGCCAAGGAAAACATATGGATGGACATCAGCAAGTCAATAGAAGAGATATGGCCATTCATACAAATAGTCTTTGAACAACATGAACTGGTATAGAAGGCCAGACAAGCAATTGAAAAGATAAGGGAAGAATTAGGGGAGAAGCCTACAGAGGCCACTAATCTCATTAGGTTCCTAAACTCCAAGACCAAGTAGGATTTGGAGGCATTGGAAATTGAAGATAGGACAGAGACTATCCTTGAGGTTCAGAAGGTCTTTACCAAGAAAGGATTGATGTTGCAGCTAGAGAAGAAAGCTCAGATGATGGACATTGGAGTACAGATATTTTTTTAGCAAGGTTGACATGCTACACAAGAAGGGACCCCCTCGACTACTAGTGATAAATGACAAGTTCATCATTTTGTCATACTACAAGCAGAAGATCAGCACAATGGCAAAGGATGGTTCTAAATTTGCAGGTATACAAGGAAGCATTACTAGCAATGCTTTCTTAGAAACACTATAGTTGGACCTGAGCATCTAACATGAGATAAAGTATATTTTTATTACAAATCCTAATTTTTCCAAGTACATTGAGATGGAGGAAATATACAGAAAGCTACTCAAAGTTTCCATCCCTAGTCAAAAGAGATGGGAAGACTTATGCTCTTTACTTGAGTAAAATTGATGTGGATCTCTGATTCAGCATGAAGAAGACAATCAATTCAAAGTGATGAATCATCAACTACTTCCCCCAGAATCAACACCAAGGATTCAGATAGATTAACAACATTCCTATTATTTTGTAATTGGTAATATAGTTAGTTGGATTTTTTCTCCACAATATCCCAATTATTACTGACATGATCAGATGTAACTATTGTATAAATACTTATCACTTCGAAGTATTGAGGGTTGATTTTTGCGCCCAAGGAGCTATTTGTGTAATATTTTCAAAAGGACCAACCAGTAATAAAAAAGGCTATTCATAGGATTCTTGTGTTTGAACGTTGGTGGTGTTTATCTTTCTTTGTTAATGTTTATCTTTCTCTGTGATCCTTATGTTTTCATTTTCTAATCATTAAAAGGAAGTTAATGAACAAAATTTGTCTCTTACACTTTGTTGATGGTATTTTAGTGATATATATGTTATTTATCTGATACTAAGTAAAGAAATTCTTAACTACTTCTCTGCTTGGTGGATTTTCCCACCTGTTCTGTCTTTTCATCCCATTTAATTCTAATAGATCCAGTGATCTCACTATCTCTCCCTGTGAAGTAACCTCATAAAAAATGTATCTGATCCTAATATTTAAAATAGACCCCATATCCCAATGGAAGTTTAAATCACATATTCAGCCAACTCTTATAAACAAACAAACAAACTCATATTATTTTAACTAGCCTAATATCTAGAACCCAAACATATCTAAATCAAACAGAGAGATCCCTCTCTGAAACTAGCAGGGCTAGATCCCAGTTTCGAAAGTGGTTTTGATAAGTTACCTCTGTCAATTTCTTCTACCCTTTACAACCTCTGGGAATTACAGAGTGCTAACAGATTCAATGAAATTTTAAGCTTAAATTCAATTTATTAATCACGACTCTATGCATCTGCGGGCTTCCTTAAGGAAACCCGTGGATATTCACAACTAGTGGAAACACCAATCATGTATATCCATGACTTTTCAAACTAAAGGTCGTAGATGCCCAGGAAAGTATTTGAAAAAATAATAAGTAACAAAAAAAATCTTGGAAATTGAGTAGGGTGTCTATTCTATAGAGAGAATGAGAACATGAAGAGGTGGATCGAGCAGTGTTGGACAATGATGAAGAAAACAAGCTCTGCATCCTTGCAGCATGTATAATTTTTCCCAAGTTGGTGGCATGAGGGTGCAAAGGATATTATTAAATATCTTAATTGACTATTGGAACCCTAATTTCGAGGCATTCATGCTCACTAGACAGTCTTTGACCATTACGGTTGAAGACATTTACTTCAAGGAGAGGAGAAGTGCCAAAATTCCAATATCAGGGAGGAGGTCAGAGTATTAATGACTTCACAAATGAGTATTATGGTGTTGGCTCCGATAAGAGTTGCTCTCAAGTTTCTATCAAACAGATCACCAACTTGAGTCTCTGAGTCATTTTATATGCTCTGGTTCGGATCGTGGGATCCAAATCCTTACATTTGGCGTCATGGGTGAAAATGAAATATGGGGTTGAATTCCTATGCCCTAATATGTATGACTGGAGCACTACCATGCTCAAAAACATCAAAGAACAAATCACAAATTGCAAGCTTAGGAAGGAAAAGAATTTTTTCTTTGGTAGTGTCATATGCACGTTCTTCTTCGAGCGGGTGCCTATGATGAGTATGTGGATGCACATACAAGGAAAATTTCGACCATGGCCTACCATGGTCTGATGGACCGATCTCATAGCTCACTTAGGATGTGGGAAAATGTCCAATACATTTGATGAAAACCTATTTGGATGCTGGGAGAGACAAAATCCATTCATTGAGGACTACCCATATGTGGGCATCAATTTCACCAACAACCCAGACGTCATCATCCCCACTGGAGACGAGTTACATGATATAGGTAACTTTTCATTTTGTGTTATTTAATTTTTAAATTTTGAAAATATAATTATTTCTATCTTTTTGTGAGATCCAAAATACTAACAAGCACCTTACTTTTACATATATAGATCACTCATGAGACCGAATAATGTCCCATGACATAGTCAAAGAGGAAGAGAGGAAGTAGGACTAGGCGATGATGCAGTGAGAAAATTGCATAGTGTGGGACAAAACTTTGAGGCCTTGATGTGAAATGTTCCTATGGTTACCATTAATGACCTCCCCATAGGCATGCATCGTCATGTCGTGGGAGTAACCAGGCCATGGGTCCCACTATTTTGGCATTTGGGAAACAACATTGTTTGTTATGATAGGGTGCATCGACCTCAGGCCTAGGAATATTATGTACTCATAGCACAATTTTGTACTTATATAACATTATATGACCTTTGGGGGATAGGAGCCCACATATTTTGTACTTGATGGATCTCATTTTGATATATATATTATATTTTTGTGTGTTATATACATTTTTTATTTTACTTGCAAATGTGTATATTTACATGTGGTTATGTGTTCTTTACTTTACTAATGATATAAATTCCAATCTAACACATAATTAGCATAGGCATTAGCTAATTCATTATCTTTCCTAGGAACATGTTCATAAGTAATTAAATAAAATGAATGCTCCAGAAGAAGTACCCTAAGGAAAAATCGTAACAACATCAAATCGCATACTCGATACAGGCCATTTAAGTGTGAAACAACCAATTGAAAATCCATGAACACTTGAAGGTGATAAATTCCACATGACAATGCATCTCACAAAATCTCGATAACTACGCTATACTCAGAAACATTTTTGGTATTTAGACCGATACACACACCTCCAACAAACACTATCCTCCTAGAAGGTGAATAAATCACCCAAGCAACAGATGTTAGGTGTCGAGTATGGCGAATAGCACCATCCACGAATCTGAAGTAAATCGACGACTCCTCGAGCATCTACAACATAATAGAAGCACATAAATCACTAACGCAACAAAGGGACCAAAACCATAAACGAAGCTAAGTAAAAAATAAGCAATATTTACAAACGTGCTAATGCTTAATCCCTCGGGATTAAGCATAGTACTTATTGAGATAGAGCCAATTTTTGGGCTCTGACAACACATTACCTTCATATTCTGCAAGCTCATAAGATCCTTTTTCTAAAACCCGTCACATGACATAAGGATCGTACCACTTATGGTTAAACTTGCTTTCCCCCAAGAAATACTTATCTTGGTCATCGACCAACACAAGGTCTCCCTCGGAGAACACCCTAGAACAAATAGACTTATCATATTGGGACTTGACTCATTTCTTATGCGCTTTGTTTGCTAAAGTTGCATCTCAGATTTTTTGATCAAGATGTTCAAGATAAACCTAGTTTTCTTCAAGTTGAGTCGTGTCCAGAAGGAGCTCAAGTGCTATTTTGAGTAAAGGAACTTCACATTCAATAGAAAAAATTGCTTCCACTCCATGCATGAGTTGGAATAGTGAGAAACCAATAGTGGTTTTGACTAAGGTTCTATAATCCCATAAGGTCGGATAAAGCATCAAATGCCAGTTGGTTCGAGATGAAATCATCATTCTTCTCAGTATCATTTTTAATGACTTGTTCATGGCTTCAAATTGACCGTTAGCCTGGGGATAGTAGGGAGAAGAGTGTTCCTGCCTAAACCCCATCTTCGATGCTAATTTTGACATCATTTGGTTCTGAAAGTGACTACCATGGTCAGTAACAATCTCTCTCAGACCTCTGAACCTAGCTATGATCTGATAGAATATGAATAGTGTTATTGTCTCCCCATCTTTAGAAAATGTTGGCATAGCCTCGACACACTTAGTAAAGTAGTCAATGACTGCAATGATGTAATGATTCTCCCTAGCCGAAGCCAGGTGGCATGTCATCAAATCTACCCCCCACTTGGTGAAGGGGCCAACAGTGATTATGAGAAATATTGGAGTAGAATGTGCATGCATTTTCTTAGTAAAAATTTGGCGTGGATGACACTTCTTGACTACTTCAACACAATATTTAAATATTGTAGGAAAAAAATTTCCTTCGCGCAAAATGTTTTGGGTTATTTCCAACCCAGAGAGATGACCACCACATGCTCCACTATGGAATTCATTCAAAACAACCTCCACTTATTCAAGATTTAAGAAACTCTGAAAGATCGAGTCCACCCCTCATTGATACAAAGTGTTAGAAATAATGAGGTAGTTTTTTTCCATATGAAGGATCCGTTGCCACTCATCTCTCAAGTAGTTCTGAGGGAACTTCAGAGTTTGGAGATATATATGGATATCCCCATGCCATGGATCAGACAAAGATATGAGGAAAATGTGCTCATCCATAAATTATTATGTCCTCTCTCCTTTCTCGTTTTCTACCTGAAAGTCTGACATCATCTCAACGAATACTAAAGACTTCTTAGATTTTTCAGACGCAAAGTCTAGGTTGAACTCTTGAAGCACAATGATCCACTTGTTTTTCTTTCCGATGATAATTCTCCTAGTCAAAACATATTTAAATGGATTTACCGTGGAAATGACGGTTGTCTTTCGCAATATAATGTAATGTTTGAGCCACTGGACAACATGAAAATATGCCAACGCTAGTTTCTCTACATGTGAATATCTAATTTCAGGACACATGAGAGTGTTGCTCAAGTAATATATGGCATGATATTGGAGCTCATCATCCTCCTGAACTAGAACCATGCCAATCAAATACTCAGTTGCTACCAAATACAACAAGAAGTCTTAATTATAATCAAGGGAACTCAACAATGGAGTCGAAATCAATGCCTTGTTCAAAGCATCAAAATAACATTGTGCATATTCATCCCAACATAATGGGACCCCTTTCTTCAAAAGGTGCATAAATCCCTTTGTTAGGTTAGCATAGTTCTGGATAAAATGCTCGAGGAAATTCATCTTTCCTTGTAGGCTATGAAGTTTTATGATTGTACGTGAGGGAGGAAACTGATTTATTTACTCAACCTTCAAGGGGTCAAACATTATCCCTTTTTTCAAAACGTTGAATCCCAAAAGACGACCAGAGGTCACACAAAAAATACACTTGTATGGATTCAATTGGATCCTATAGAAATGACATCGTTTAAAAACTAAGCGGAGGTGTAAGATATGTTGGGCCCTCTTGTGCAAGTGATTCATGAGATCATCTAAGTATTCATCCACTACACTACTACATATGGGCAGATTATTCCACGAAAAATTTCCACACTTCCACTAGTTTCATCATTTTTTTAAAGAGGGTGGGATTTTCATGGATATTTCCACGCACTTTCGTCGCAATATCGGTGAAAATATTAATTTAACCAAGTCAGGATGTTCGTCGCTATAGCGACGATCTTTCGTGGCAATAGCGACGAAAATTTTACCTATCTCATTGGTCGGTGATAACGGCTAGTTGACTATTTTATCTATATATACGTGACTCTAAGAGACTTTGCAACACAATTTCTATAGTTGCAACACTGTTCTTGGCTTTTGTTTGAGCTTTTTATTTTTTCCGTCGCCTACCGGTTGAACAAATCCAATTCTTGATCTACATAGCTTGGATTTTGAACTTGCAAGGTTAGTATGTTATTTTTTATTGATGTACTCATTTAACTTGTAATTGTTTTTTCAAATGTCCAAATTGAATTTAGCTTGTTTTTTCCTTGATAATATAATATGTGTGTGCCATATTTCATGTCTTTGATTTTTGGATCTAATTGGTATATTCTATGGAAAAGGGTATGTGGATTCCATAATATTCTAGGTTTATGGAATCCACATATCTTTTTCCCTTCAATTGTAGCTATAATCTCTCTCTCTTTTCATTGATAAAGATATGGAATTGCTCTTGAAACTCAACCCTAATCGATGAAATGATAGTAATTTATTGCTATATTCCTTTCTTTAGCAGGGACTAATAAGATAAATAAACACTAACCCTAAACTTATGTTAGGTGTATATGTCGTTATTATATAAAGAAAACATTTGTACACATATGACCTTATTATAAAGATGTTATATATGTTGTCATGATGTTGATCCT
>SNQJ01S0003201.1:121597-133683 GCA_010110895.2 Picea sitchensis
ATTACAATTCTTGGTATCCTTACTTCTAATCCAACTTCATGATAACACATGCTTACAATATTTGGTTGGTTAACGCCTTGATTATTTCTAGGGGATATATATATTACAATATATTACAATATTACAATGTAAAAGTAATGCCATATTACAATGTAATATGGCATTACCATATTACATTGTAATATGGCATACCGTATTAAAATGTAATATGGTAATACCATATTTCATGTAAAAAAAAAAAATTAAACCTACAGTAATCGTCGCAATATCAACGGACTTTCGTCGGAATTTTTTTACCATAACCGTTGCTATAGCGACGAATTTTCGTCGCATTGTTCCACGAAGTTTCGTCGCATATACAGCAAGTCCATCGTAAATATGGTTTTGAGAAAGAGCACTCGTCGATATTACCATGAAATTTTGTCAAAAGTTGCGACGAAATTTTGTCACACATTCAGCAGCTGCGTCGCAAGTTATTGGCTTGGCACATTTCTTCGTTGGTATTGCGATGAAATTGCATCGTAATTGCGACGATGAAGAAGGTTAACCAATATTAAAGTTGTTGACATGTGGCTAGCTAATTTTGTCGATGTTTCCACACACACCTGGATTGTGGATATAGTGACGAAATTATTACGACGAAAAAAAAACTCGGTGTTCGTGGAAATTGCGACGGATAAGTGTGGCAATATCAACGAACAATCGTCACAAATTTGGTCATATGTACTAGTTCTATATTCTTTAAGTCATGAAAGGAGAACATCATAGCCCACTGGAATGTTGCACCAACATTCTTAAGACTAAACAACATTTTCCTATAAGCGAAAGTGCCCCAAGGACATGTGAAGGTCGTTTTGTGTTGGTATTCCTAATGAATTTCAATTTGGTTATAGCCGGAAATACCATCCATAAAATAGAAGACTTCACTCCCCACACACTTTTCCAAGATCTAGTCAATGAATGGATTCAGGAAATTATCTTTAGGACACACCTTATTCAAGTTCCTAAATCCATGCAAACATGGATTGTACCCTGCTTCTTATCAACGGGCATAGGGTTGGAGACCCATTATGTTAGAGGAACCGGGTAGATAAATCCTGCATTAAGCAACTTTTCCACTTCTTCTTTTATTGTCATTGCCTTTCTTGGGTTCACAGGTCTCAATGTTTGATGAACTGGCTTTATATTTTCATAGGTTAAAATTTCATAATGAATTATATGAGGTTCAATGCCAGGCATTTCCTCATAATAACATGTGAACACATCTTAGAGCTCCTTAAATAGTTTTGTATATCAAGCGATCTTGTCTTGTGAGCATTCTTCTCCGATAAAGACATTTTCGACAATTTCTGGATTCTTAGAAATGTTGATCGGGATCGTCTCTGATATATTAGCTATGTTTCATTTGGCATAGATACCATGTCTATCCAAGGGATTGACTACCTCATCAACACTTCCAATGATGGATGACTTGAAATCTCCATTCTCTATCTAACTAATTTCAAGGAGGAAATACAATATATGATGCAAATCCCCCCATGGCCTTTCATCTCCGACCATTGCCTCGATGATTGCTTCATCTGAAGACAAGATGGTATCCAAACACTCTTGGGAGCTTGAAGAGTTTTGAGCCCAAATCGGCTCAGGAAAGAGATCATCCTCCTCGGTGACCACTGGAGTTTGATCTGGGTATGTCATGGCCTGCTAAATGGATTGATAAGATACTTCAGCTACAGACAATGGTTTGGCTATTTCGACATGAGCTTGACCTTCAATCATACTAGATGGTCAGGGAAGGTTCCATGGGTCCTACATATACAATGTTCTAAATAAATAAACCTTGTTAACTAGAGTGGTGTGAACATACAAAGTTGGTGTGGGACATTCAAAAAATCCCATAAGCGAAGGGTACATCCCACAACCGATTCTCTCAGTGGCCACCTGAGATTTTTCAATCCAAGGGACCATAGTTTCGGGATTATTTTTCATGTCAAAAAGGTTGGACACCACCTGATCGATGGTCACAATTCTTCCCTCATGGGGAAAACATATAATCCAAAAAAAAATCGAGACGATAGTTGTCATGGCATATGTCCAAATTCTTCCTAACAAGATATTACAATCGAGAGGCACGTCGGCTACTTCAACCTCTATGCAAACATACTTTCCCCTTAGTGTAACCATACATGAAGGAATTAGACAATGTGATATAAACTAATGTCCATCAAAGGTTGTCAAGAGTGTAGGAGAGGGGGTAAGCTCAGAACAACTGATATCGTTCCAACATGAAAAGGACATTACACACATTGAAGCACCTTCATCAACAATGGTTCTCTTAACCAAGAGATTGTTCCAAACAATCCTAAACTAAAAATCTAGATGATATGGAAGGCATGGTCTCACCTCAATAGCATCAAAATTCATTACGAGTTGGATAGAAGCATATGCAACTCCTATGAAAGACAACAATGCAATGCATTGTGAGGGGTAACTTTGGATGTAATACCCCAAGGACAAGACCAGGTTGTAATTATGAATGTAACATGTTTTGTAGGTTGGTGAGCCAAGTATTTATAAACTAGTAGGCTTATGTGTTGATTAGGCTAGGAGCCTATGTTGTATATGTGACTATTCATATTATTAATATAACAACATCACTACTTGTAGACCAACCACAAAGAAAGAGTATGGGGGACTGAACTCCACTAGGTTGGGCAAGGGAGGAGGCTAAGAGATTGAGGAAAAAGGGATAAGCTTAAGAGCCTAATAGAATAATATATTATTATTCTAAAAGTTGTAAAGAGGATATTAATTTATCCTAAGTTCCTTTAGGGAGAGGAATGAGTTCCAAGTGGGGGGAACGTGCTCCTGGAGAGCCAAGTGTCATCCAAAATGCATGCATATTTATGGGGGGGAATTTTGACCATTCTGACCATCAGGACTGAGGCTATCCATCTGTTACCAGGATTGAGAAGCGCACCCAACAAGCACGTAGTGAGCTAGGTGGCCATTGTTGAATTCCAAGACACCCGAGCTCTTGCAAAAAACTCGAGTGGATACCCTCATCGCACCTATACCCTGCGGGTTTCCTGCATATTGTTCTATTATTACCATCCTCCATGTCTATTTTTTGTTGATTCAATCACCAAGCCTCTGTATTGAGGAGAGGGAGTGAAGAAGTGGGATGTCAGGCTCGTGGATAGAAGAAGCAGATTGACAGGCCTATGAGAAACTCTCTCCAGGTGAGAGAGAGTGTGTTAAGGAAGTGAGTTCTCCTGGAGAGAGTCCAGTAGCATCTACATATCTCTAAGAATTCTTGATCTAGCCTGTTGTTGAAGCCCCCAGAAAGGGAGGTGTAGCAGCCGATGGACTGTGTGACAGTGAAGGTGTACACTCCTGGGGTGGGACAGGCATGTGGGGAATGAGAGTTTGTGATTTTTGGGTGTAAGTGGCTCCTTGGAGGAAATCCTTCCTGTTGTACGGTGAAAATTCCTATTGTCCCTTCCTAGCCTAGGAATCCCTTTCCCGTTGGAGTTTAGTCCCAGCTCGGGGGTGACCCTGCTTAGAGTGAGGAGCAGTGTGCTCTATGGCTGGGAGGGTCATGGAAGGTCTTCATGCAATTAGTGTACTTCAATTAAGATATAAGTATATTTTTTGTACTTAATGGTTAAATGATTTATTTTAGTGCATGCATGTGATTCTTGTATTAGTATCTTGTGTTTCATTGCATGTATGTTTTCATGCTATCTCTATTTATTGTTGTTAAGTTTATGTGTGAATATTTCCGCAAAATATGTTTACTCAATGATGATGCCTGGCCTATTGATGGTCAGGGATGTTACAGAATGGTATCAGAGTTTTATTTGGAGTAGCATGGCCTAGCTTGGATGGTTGGGGATGTTATAGAATGGTTTTAGAGCCATGGTTTCAACATTGAGCCTAGATGGGCCATGTTAGTGGAATTTGAAGCGAAGGTTTCAGAGTGAATTTTTGTCGAGAGGGAAAAAATTCAAAGTTTAGAGCATTCCTGAGTGTCACGAAGGCACCATGTGAACACTTGGACTATGTTCATAAGCTCAGGAAGTATAGCAGTTCAAGAAAACCTATCGAGGAAGGATACCACCGCAACCATGGTATTGGGCCACAGAGTTTATAATTTGGACCATAGGATCTGTTCAGGAGAAGGAAGATACTTCAAAACCGTCAAAACTAGGAAAAGGAGCATGGTGGTTAAGCACCAAAGTCCTTCAATACTTTGTCTCTCTAGCTGTTTGAAGTTAATTTTCGTAAAAAGGGAGCAAAATCTTCGAAGCTCTAAAGTACCAGAGGGGATATACGTCGTAGATCCGAGGAAAAAGTGCTTGATCGTTGGATCGTACAAAGATAGATCAAATCCATTAGATCAAGTCAAGAGAAAGAGGTAAGGTGTAGCGGTAAAGAATAAATATCATCCATCATATCTGCACGCAAGTGATTAGGAGACGTAGATCTCACAGCAGTTCAAAATTTCGGCACTTCAAGAGAAATGGAGTGTGATAGAGTGAAAACTCTCGAAGTCCCAAAGTCCGGAGTTAATATGGATCGTTCATCAAAAGGTAAACGTGTTGGTATATTCTCTTGTTTGAGAATTTGACATTCGGGAGGAAAAAAGTGTGATAGAGTGAAAACTCTTGAAGTCCCGAAGTCTGGAGTTAATCCAAACTGTTCATCAAAAGGGACACGTGTTAGCAAATTAGCTTGTTTGAAAACTAGGCATTTGGGAGGAACAAAGTATGATAGAGTGAAAACTTCGGAAATCCTGAAGTCCGGATTTAATCTGGATTGTCCATCAAAAGGGGCACGTGTCGGTAGATTAGCTTGTTTGGGAATTCAGCATTCGGGAGGAACAAAGTGTGATAGAGTGAAAACTTCTGAAGTCTCGAAGTACGAGGTTAATCCAGACCATTCATCAAAAGGGACACATGTCATAAAATTAGCTTGTTCGGGAATTCGACATTCGAGAGGAAAAAATTGTGATAGATTGAAAATTCTCGAAGTCCCGAAGTCCAGAGTTAATCTGGACCATTCATTAAAAGGGGCACGTGTCGGCAGATTATCTTGTTCGAGAATTCAGTATTTAGGAGAAACAAAGTGTGCTATGGAAAAAATTCTCGAAGTCCCGAAGTCCAAAGTTCATCCAGACCGTTCATAAAAGGAGACATGTGTCAGAAGATTAGCTTTTTCAGGAGTTTGGAGTTCGGGAGAACTGGAGTGTGCTAGTGTGAAATCTTCTGAATCCTAAAGTCCCGAAGTGATGTGACTTGTTGACATCACCTAGGATGATGTGGACACATGATATGTGTGCCACATTTCAGTGAGTTAAGAACCTTTGGAAGATTTAAATGCCAGTTAGAACGTGACATGTGTCACCCGTCTGATTGGACCACGTGACTGCTTCTAGTATTTCACCACGTGGCACTCCTCTCGAGCATGGATGGTGGGGCCTCTGATGGTTACATAAAGTAGTTAAAAATTTGGTGAAGTATTTAATTAGATCAGGTCCATAGTAACTTGGCCCCAATAGACATGTGGTGTCGGATCGTGAATTCTAGAGACTTGGTACTCCGAGGAAATGTGGTACAGTTAGCATTGAGTAGAGAACTCCCGAATCATGAAGGCCAGAGTTAATCTCAACCATTGGTCATAGGGGGTGCGTGGTGTCAGATTCCAAGATCTAGAGACTTGACACTCTGGAAGAAATGGTTCATGATTGAATGGGAGGAAGAAATCCTCAAAGTCCCGTAGCACCAAAGTGACGTGGAAGTATTCATAGATTCGTGGTTTGGGATTTTTTGGGTGTGCATATGTGAAATCCTCCGAAGTCTCGAAACCTAGAAGCTCTGAAGTCCTATAGCCAGGAATTCCTAAAGCAGTGGATGTGACGTGGATCTCCCCTAGGCATGTCAGGTGTCATATGACTTTGTACTTGGAAAAAGTTGCAATAGTCCGAAAACTTGGCACTTCGGAAGGATTGAGAGTATGGATAGCCCGGAACTCTTGAAAATAATAGAGAGGGATCCGGTAAGCCTACCTTAAACTCTGCGTCCAGTGTCAATCCCTTTGTGCTTATTTGTTTTCTGACTACAAATCTCCTCCCAAGGATGACCTGCATTCATCAAAAGACAAACAAGAAACTACAAGCATGCATTATACATATGGATTAGTGGGTTAGACATCATAAACAAGAAATGTAAACAAATCATACAAGTTTAAGACATCATTTGGCGGGACAAAAAAATTACTTCTTTATATTAATCTCAGAAAAGTCGCTTACAACATGAGACCGACATTGCTCCTTGAACTTGGTCCTGGGCTCCTCTTCACCATGCACCAACTGCTTCCACATATTCTTCTCCTCTTCAGTTCTCTCTTAGGGAAATGGTAAGGGATTTACAATTGGGGCAAAGGGGGATTGATAAAATGGGTAGAGTTTCTTTTCTCTCGTGCTTCACCCTATTGAAATGGGACCCCAACCCCTTCTTTTATAGGCCAAAAGGGACAGTAATGGATTGGGTGACTAGCTATGGGCAGTCAAACGGTTAAGTAACACCCCAGAAACTAGTATCCTATGCAATTTTCCACATTTTGCGATATTTTGTGAGTGTACGCGGGTTGTAGTGGCTTAGCAAGTGTGTGTACGTGAGAAGTAATGGTGCAGGGCACATACACCTTCAAAATGATGGTTTTTAGAAGAGTTGTTCAATAATGGCTTGGTAAAGATAGCAAGTTAGATGGCCTGATGCTAGGTATGCATGTCAGGTGCAATTTAGGGTTATAACAGATGCCCCCTAATGTGTGAGGTCAGAAGAGCATCTAATGTCCAAAATACATTATAAATCTTCACCATTGTATGACGCGAGTGAGCCCAGGGACCGGAGTTCAAGAGGTGCCATCTGCAAAAATAACAATTTGTCTCACCAAGGTGGGCATACCCATGCTCAGGATGAAATAAAATCATGGTTTCCAATCAAATACACTGCAGATCCATGTCATATAAATATATAAAGTGTAGCCACAAGCAGTACATAGCAGATATACATCTCAAAAATCAAAATATATACGTGTATAGTATCCATATTCAAGAAGCCAATGACACCCGATGGCTGGAGATGAGGTATTCAGAGCTCGAGAAACAACTTCAAAATCTTCAAAACTCGGGTAGGAGTGTAATGTGAGTGTACGACTTCATTACCTAGAGGTCTTCAATGGCTCATCGGGAACAAACAAGATGATCTTGACGATCAGGCATAGAACTTCATTGATTTTTGAACAAGGAATTGATTGGTCTTTCGAGGTGGTCGGGCATGAGGACAAGAGACAAACTACAAAATGGCCAACTCAAGTTTAGTAAGACTTCCCTTGGAAAAAAGCACGACAAAAAATGAGACTCATGGAGCATGGAATTGACACAAGTTCATGATGCAGGAGGCAACGCGAACTCTCCAAATGTTTAGAAGGGTAACCAAATGGAGGAGGACACAGCTCTATGTAGCGAGAACATCTTCCTAAGGTCATATTGAATCCTAGAGATTGATGAACAAATAGAAGGATGTGCTTTTTCCAAGGGCAACTCATTGTGTTGTCAACAAAAAGAAAATACTTTTCCCTTCCTCTTTTTGGGGTATATTTTATTTTTTTTTATTTTTCAATAATTATGGAAAGTTTTGAAAAATAATAAAGAATGCTACATTACAAACGAGGATCGAGTGTCGCAGACACACTAGTTCCAAGCGCAAGGAAAACATTGATGCTCAGAGAAAGGGGACATATGCAGGAAAAGGACACTCAGGAAAAATCCCCCATGGGTCAAGGTGTCAAGCCGCAAAGGCACAGTGCTATAAGGCTTGTGTATGAGGCATGCTTTAGATGGTTCAGTTGAGAGCAACATGGATCTGGCATTAGGCCAAAGATGCAGGAATGGAAATGTGATTAAAAAGACACAATGATAACGTCCTTCGATGTGATTTTAACGAGCCCAAAGAAGGTAAGCTCGGCAGTTTTTCATTTTTAGAGAGTCTCTAAAAACAATAAAAGGAGACTCCACTGGGGTACCTTTTTCGAAGGTAGTCTAGTTGGTTTGAAAAAGGGGTAAACTAGCACTGAACAGACATCTAATCAAAATCATTTTAACGAGTGTGACAAAGACAATATCACTCGGCAATATTTTTATTTTTAAGGAGTCTGAAAAGAGCTTAACTATGGACTCCGTAAGGGATATTCTTCTGGACCAATTTAATGAGTGTGAAGAAACAAGATCACTCGGCTATCTTTTCAATTTTAGGGAGTCTGAAAAGAGCTTAACTATGGACTCTGTGGGGGTTCCTTTTTCGTAAGTTTAGTCCCTCAGGCCTGAAAAAGGGTTTAATCTATACCTGAGAATACTCTTCTAGAGAAACGAGGCTCGTAGAGTATACCTTTATTCTTACTTTTGACCATTCAGACCGAAAAAGGGGTAAACTACCGCCAGACATATGTGCCTTCAAATTTCAATTTAGCGAGTGTGAAGGTCAACAAGATCGCTCGGCAATCTTTTTATGTTTAGAGGGTCTGAAAAGGGATAAAAAGAAGACCCGTTATGTTTTGGGAGTCTCGAGGGTGAGTTCAAGAGTGATAACGAATCATGCAAATGAGGTGCATACTCGTAATCAGGAAAAACTAATAAGGACTCTCGAGCCTATAGTCATTAGTGACGGCATGGACACCAAAATGCAACAAGGATCTACCTAGGGCATCCATGTACAAGTAGGCTCTACCACTAAATTACGACACTTCTAGAGAAAAAGCGAGGGTTCTGTGTCACAATTCAGTGGGATTGATCCTATGGAAAAGTGATAAAGACAACGAGGTGCAACAAGTGGAGGTGAAATCCTATCTTACATGCACAAAGTTGGAAAAACGACTTTTTACCAAAAGACCTTAAAAACCGACCCAACTCTCAAAAAAAACTTCCCAATACCCAAAGTAACACTTATCGTGACATCCCCTAAGAAACTCAAGAACCATAGTAAACAATTTTCAAGCTAGAAAAAATGGCAAAAGGGTCCAAAAAATGACAAAAATGGGCCAAAAAGTCTATAAATAGAAAGATGGCAGCTCATTATCACCATTGTAATTTGAGAATTGACCAAAAGTCAAAAAACACCTCTTTGCCAAAATAGTTGATTCTGGGAGATTCAGTGGATGAAATGAACTTCCGTTTGGACCAAGTAAGTACATACTAACCTCCCTTGCATTTCCATCTTCCATTTTTTCATTTCGTTTGATTTTTGGGGGGGGGCACTGACCTTTAAAGAGGTCGGCCCTGCGTGTACGCGAGCTATCCAAGCACAACCCGTGTGTACATGTAGACAGAAGAGAAGTTGCTCACGTGTACACACGACTGTCCTCAAGACAACCCGCATACACCCTCAATAAGTGGGAAAAAAAAGGAATGCAAGAGTTAACTCTCAATTTCTTTGTGTTTGCGAGATGTGTGTGCATTGGAGAGAGAGGGAGCATGAGGAAATTGAGTTTTTGGTCTCCGAGGACCCTGTTGCTATCGTTGTTTTTTCACAATACGGGTTGCTAAAGTTCTTCCATTGTTTGTTTATGAGGGCACAACCCAGGTTGCTAAATGCATTGATAGATTACTGGCATCCTGACGAAGAGGCATTCATGCGCGAGGGGCAGTCGTTGACTCCAATGACTGAGGACATTTACTTTCTGACTGGTCTCTCGAGGAGAGGGGATCCAATCAACTTGCACACTTTTCCCCCTGGGACACACAACATCAAGGAGATGATTGGACTCCATTGTGAGGCTGGTACTGAGAAAGTAGGTTCTCATGTGCCTATTCACAATATCAGCAACCTATCACTCAAAGTGATAGTTCTACTTATTGGCCAGATCATTGGATCTACAACTTTACATCAGGATTCTTGGGCACACATGCATTGTGTAGTACAGTGCTTAAATGCACGGATTTTTGACTACAATACCACCATGCTGGATTGCATGAAGAGATAGATGATAGAGTGTCGGATATGGGAGAACTGTAACTTCAGGTTTGGGACCATTTTGTGCTCCTTTTTCTTTGAGAGGGTACCCATCCTTAGTCCTCGAGAGACTATACGAGGGCACGAGGCCACTCTCCTGGTGTTATGCAGATGGGCGGCACTGTTGCCGCGACAAGGTGGGGGGAGGACCATCAAGGCCTTTGATGACAAATTTTTTGACTGGAGGTCACGACAGATTCCAGCAATAGAGGACTACCCCTATGTCGGGATTAACTTTTCCAGAGATCCTGACATGCCTATACCTCCAGAGCGGAGCGAGGAGAGATGGGTAAGTTTTCTTTTCAAAGTTATTTAATTTTTATGTCTTTTCATATATACCATTTTTTTGTATACCAAAGTATCTGACACTTACGTATATGTTATGTATAGATGTGGGACCAGTGCGTCCAGCAGACTTCTCAAGGACTAGGTGGCATCCTTGACCAGAGGCAGGACCAGCTGGAGTCGTCGGACGAGCAGTAGCAGTAGGGGGGTCTCCAACCGGAGAGGCTGAGAGAGTATTGAGACGGGTAGAGTGAAACCTTACCACGCTCACTCGTACAGTCCCTATGGTGGACATCGAGGATCTCCCACCATCGATGCAACCTCACATAGTTGGGGTGCCACGGACCTGGGTCCAGCTTTTTCGGTGTTTGGCGAATGTTGTTGTTCACTACGATAAGGCCAACAAGACCCGCCCTTAGCTAGGCTAGACTACTTACGTGCCGAGAGAACTTTTTGTATATTTTTGAGGGCATAAGCCTCATGACTCTTATTGGACATATTTTTGAGGCGCTTACGCCCACCCTTGTACTCTAATATTTTTTGATATATATATGGATATTTTTCATCTTTTTATGTCTTGTGTATTACATCTATTTTACAAATGTATTTACATGTGCATGTGTGTGCTTTTTCTTACATGTGTGCAATATTCCAATCTAATACATGATTAGCTAGAGTATCTGTGATTTGATTCAATCTCCTAGGAACATGGATATACGTAATGTAATCAAAACTTCGTTCTAAGAGACATACCCTAAGGAACCATCGGTGTAGTGTAGGATCGTAAACGCGGTAAACCCCATTTAATTGAGACACAACCAGTTCAGTGTCTAAGTAGATCCAGAGGTGAGAGATACCATGCAACAAAGCATCACGAAGAAACTCTAATATTTTGTTGTATTCGGCGACATTGTTTTTGGCGTCACCTAAACAGATACCTCCTAAAGATAGAAACTAGACCTGAGGTGTGAAAATCATCCAAGCTATGGAATCAAGCCTTCGAGTGTGTCATCTAGCATCATCCGTGAACCCAATGAACACCTCTGATTCACTTGACATCTGCCACAATGAAAAATATGACATAAAAAATGACACGTCCATGAAACAAAAAGATGAAAACTAAAAAGAGAAAGTACAGGACTATACATATGTGTAAATGTGTTGAACCTACACATAATAGATCTAGCTAAAACATACTACACACATTTGCAGAGAGAAATTGAGAAAGAAGAAGAAGGAGAGAAAGAATGGAAGAATTCTCATTAACCGCATTCCACACTCAAAGAGTGAATAATTTACAATAGATATAGGATACATGAGTAACTAATCATCCAAAGTTGTGGTTTAGAGTGATCTAGACACACACCAGCAGTTATGGGAGTGAACTGCCACCTAGTCTAGTCTCTCGGATAGTTACAGGAGTGAACTGCCACCTAGTTGAGTTAACTAGTCAACTAGTCTTTAGTTAACTGATTGAACAGAGAGTAGAGAGGAGTTAACTCATGGAAACAAGGGTAATGCACAAGTCTAGTGATGATCCCAAGGCAAGTGCGCATTAGCTGGTGATGATCCCAATGTTGCATGGTGACAAAACCAATGCAACAACTAAACTCAACTCAACTAGTCAAATTGAAGTGTCAATTGAAAGAGAATATTCTCCAGGTGGAATATTCTCCCCTGAAATATAGGAGACTGGATAATGATTAATTATGAATAATAAAAAAGGAA
>SNQJ01S0003201.1:139689-168103 GCA_010110895.2 Picea sitchensis
CTCATGGAAACAAGGGTAATGCGCCAGTGTGGTGATGATCCCAAGGCAAGTGCACATTAGCTGGTGATGATCCCAATGTTGCATGGTGACAAAACCAATGCAACAACTAAACTCAACTCAACTAGTCAAACTGAAGTGTCAATTGAAATAGAATATTCTCTAGGTGGAATATTCTCCCCAAAAATATAGGAGACTGGATAATGACTAATTATGACTAATAAAAAAGGAAAAACCTTAGGAAAAATAAATCTTAGGTGTGTGTGGAGTAACTCCAACAATATGTTACAAGAAGTCACCCAAGGCGACCCACCTACAAGTAATACTTCTTGAGGTAGAGCCCATTTCTAGGCTCCACCAAAGAATTTCCCTCAAAGTATACTAGATGATAAGCGCCCGTCTTTAGAACCTCCTTCACGATGAAAGGTCTGAACCATATAGGTTTGAACTTGCCTACCCCCAAGGGGTCCTTATCTTGGTCATGGACTAGAACAAGGTCGCCTTCAGAGAAAATCCGAGGATGAACGGATCGATCATACTAACACTTGACTTTTTGTTTGTGAGCCTCGTTAGCCAAGGCTGCATATTGACGTTGCTCATCGAGTTTCTCAAGATATAATAAACGCTCTTCAAGCGGTGAAGTTTCTATCAATAATTGTACTGCCAAATTTAGAGAGGGGATCTGACACTCTATAGGCAAGAATGCTTCGCTCGTAAACGAATTGAAAAGGTGAGAAACCAGTTGCAGTCTTAACAGACGTTCGGTAGGCCCGTAATGTTGAATACAACATCAAATGCCAATTTGACCTGGCCAAATTGATCGTTCGTCGTAAAATAGTCTTCAGGGATTTATTCACAACTTCCACCTGACCATTCTCTTGTGGGTAGTAGGGTGATGAATGTTATTTCCTCAACCCAAGCTTTGATGTTAACTCGGACATCATTTTGTTCTAAAAGTGACTACCATGGTCAGTGACAATCTCTCTTAGGATGACGAACCTTGCTATTATCTGGTTAAACAAAAAGAGAGCTTCAGTCTCCCCATCATCTTTAAACGTTGGCATAGCTTCGACCCACTTCGTGAAGTAGTCTATTTCCATGATGATATAATAGTGCCCCCTTGCGGAAGGAGGTTTGCATGTAGCATAATCAATCCCTCACTTGGTGAAGAGACCAACTGTGATAACGAGAAACATGGGAGCGGGGTGTGCCCTCATCTTCCGAGAGAAGATCTGACATGGGTGGTAATTCTTCACTGATTCAACACAATCTTTGATTAATGTCGGCCAAAAGTAACTGGCTCGTAGAATATTTTGGGTTGTTGCCAACCCAGACAAATGACCACCACATGCTCTAGTGTGGAAATTGTTAAGCACAATTTCTTCTTCTTCATGGGTGAGACACCGACTAAGGATGAAATCTACACCTCGATGATATAGAGATTCCTCGAGTATGAGATAGTTTTTGGCCTGATGGCATATAACGGTGACGCTCATCACGAGAAGTAGAGGTAGGGAAATTAAAATTCTAGAGATAGACTAGTATATCTCTGTACCAGGGGTCCGAAGACGCGATCTGAAACATGTCTCCTTTGATAGGAAACTCTTCGGGTATAACATCACCTGATTCGACTGGAGGTTCCGAAATGATTTTTGCAAAGACCAATGACTTTTTGGATTTCGTCGAAACAAAATCCAAATCGAATTCCTGGAGGATAACTATCCATCTACTGATCTTTCCTCCGATCACACGTCGTGTCAACACGTATTGAAATAGATTCACAACGGCGATGACAATGGTCTTCTGAAACAAGATGTAATGACGGAACACTTGGGCAGCATGAACTGCTGCCAACGCAAGTTTTTCAATGTGGGAATAATTGAGTTTTGTTCCAACCAAGCCTAGGCTCAGGTAATAAATCATGTATTCTGAGAGAAAATCATCCTCCTGAACCAAGACCATATCGATGGTCGAATCCACAGTGGAAAAGTACAATAAGAAAACTTTATTATAATTGGGTGGTCGAAGCGGAGGGGTGGATGTGAGGGCACATTTCAACACTTCTAAAGAGCACTGAGCAGCTTCATCCTAATGAAAAGGAGCATCCTTCTTTAGTAAATGCATAAAACCCTTTGTGATCTCGCCATAGTTTTCGATGAAACGCCGCAAAAAGTTTGCTTTTCCCTCAGGTAGACTTTGAAGCTAAGGGATTGTGCAAGGGGGAGGCAACTAAACTATTGCCTCAACCGTTAGAGGATAGACCATGATCCCTATTGTCGAAACAATGAAACCAAGAAAATGACCCGATGTGACGCAAAAACTACATTTGTTTGGATTCAAGCGGATCTGGTAGTAGCGGCATCGCTCAAAGATAAGTCAGAGGTGGGCAGGATGATCAGATCTCTTGCAATATCGTGATGCTAAATCATCAAGATAGGACTCGACTATGTGTTTGAGGTCATGGAAAGAAAAATGCATGGCCCACTAAAACGTAGCTCCAGCTTTTTTCATACCAAAAGGCGTCTTCTGATAAGAGAATGTTCCCCATGGACAGATGAAAGAAGTTTTGTGTTGGTCTTCGGGCTTGATCTGTATCTAATTGCATCCCAAAAAACCATCCATGAAAGAAAAGGCTTCACAACTTGTGCATTCATCGACTATCTGGTCAATAAATGGCATGGGGAAATTGTCTTTTGGACAGGCTTTGTTCAAATCACTGAAGTCCATACATACGTGAATCGTACCCTATTTTTTGTTGACTGGAACGAGATTTCACACTAATCAAAATCTAGACCAGGGGTCAAAATTTAACTCAAAAATCAAAGTTCTCGGAATTGCCTCAAAACAAACGATTATGTATCCCTCGTTGTCACGGACCCAACGCAACTCATTTGGGTTCAAACGGATGTCGGATGAGAGAGATATCGCGTTCTGTTCGAATCGTCAAACAGGGAAAAAAAATTGTGTTGACTGTACAGTCCGTACGGATCCTGACATGGCAGAGGCTGTACGATGTCGTGGCACATCCGTACGCTGAGGTGGAAGTTGTTGACATGGCATTCATTTATTGGTAGATGTGGATCAATCAATTTGTGACACGTGGCATCTTTTTGGTCAAGTGGTTTGGTGCCACATGGCCCAGTCGTGGGCTACCACGTGGCACCCTTTTATTGGTAATGGTTGTTGTTTAAAAGTTTATGAAGTCCACCAGACTTGACCCCGTGACCTCTACGTGCATGCAAATATTTGGCAAAGGCCACCAACCAATGCACCACCATAGTAGTTATTACTATATAACTTTTTGAACGATATTTGAATTCGCTTTGTTGTGCATTTCGCCGGGGGGTCGGGTTGGGGCTTAGCCCCAGCCCGCGGTTGTATTAACAATCCATATGACCCAAATCCCCACTCGCGCACATGTTCAAATGGTTAGCCTACGGTTTCTATGCACACTCCCATGTGACCACTACATGGAGTTTTGGTGAGAGATTTGGGAGTTTAAACGGTTTAACCACGTGCCTGATACGTGGCATTTAACCATTGGTTTTTGGAACTAGCCCTTTTGCACATTAAGGCTTGGTCACATGGACCCATACGCCCATGGTTTTGGTGGTTAGGGGCTAGGCACACCCATAACCGTCCTACAGTTCACATCGTTATTCATTTATGTGTCGGTGATAGGTTTTAGCATGAGTTTGAGAGCATGTGCTAGGGTGGGCACACAAAGGTGCGTTTTGGCGAACCAGAGACAGCAAGCTTGAAAGAGGAAAATGGCAGGAGGCCTATCTTCTTCATTTTTTGGCCAAATGAGGTGCCGAAAAAGCCCAGCTAGGGGTTTTTGGATGTTTTGAATCCATTGGAACTATTTTCAAAGGCATTTGAATAATTATTTTGTAGTTTTTTCACCATTTAAGTTTCAGAGAGCTCCAGCGAGCTTGAAGCCCTCATTGATTGAGGTCATGCTCAGATGAGCCCAAGTCTATTTTTGGTGACCGAATAGTCATTTTTGGCTAATTGTTATGCTCTAAACACATTGGGATAGGTTTCAGATCCATTTGAGGACTTTTACATGTGTTTTTTCCACAAGTAAGCTCAGGGAAGCTTAAGGCCACATGTAGAAGAGGTCATGCTCGGATGAGCCATGATCCGTTTTCAGAGTTCTATTAGTCATTTTTAGGGTTTTTATGTATTCTGAACCCAATGGTACATTAATTATTTCCATTGGAGTTGAGCAGCATATTGTAAAATAATCTTTGACAAATTAATCCCAAAGAGCCAAGTCCATTGATGGAGGCTCAAGGAGATGTAGCCCAGAGAGGGGTGAACTCCTTTATCATGTTGTTCTTGTTGTGAGTGTTTGCTGGTTATTATTTTCTACAAGTTATTTTTGCTATTGTATTTATGAAAACAACATATTTAATCTTGCAAATACCTCACACATAAACATTTAAAAGAAGATGCATAAACTTGGCACATAATCTATCTTGCATATTTTAACACATTGAGCAAGGTCATGTAAAGTTTATTTTAATGAAGTAGATGGTGATTGCATAGAATAATAAGTCAGCCCCCTATTTTCAGATCACACACCCATTGAGTCAATTGGATGGGGTAGATGAAACTAGCTTGGATTAGTTTCTCTACTTCAGCCTTAATAGTTGTTTCTTTCCTAGGATTGACTGGACGAAGCTTCTGCCAGACTGGCTTAGCATCAGGATATGTCGTGATTTCATTTTCGACGATTCTTGGATCTATGCCTAGCATTTCCTCATAAGACCAAGAAAATACGTCGCGGAATTCTTTAAATAAATCTGTGTAGATTTAAATCTCCTCGGGGAAGCAGTCTGCTCTGACGAAGATTGTTGGCACAGGGGCAGACCCAAGGTTCACTGAAAGAGCACACCAACAAGCCCGAGATACTAGCCCTTTTGGAAACACCTGCGAAGCAGATGCAGTCTCACCCAAAGTACCTATGAGGAGGTTGCAGGACAGATATGTCTACAACCAAAGGAATGTCAAGTGGATCAAGTACAACAACAACTCCATATGCATCAACACTTATCAAGATATATCTATCCTGCACGGTTATAGATCTGATCTAACACAGTAATGAAATTAACCATATAACAACAATAGAGATCAAAGTATCAATCACACACACAACACAAGGTATACATGTTTCACCCTCTCTCTAGGGCTACATCCACAGAACTGCGCTTATAATATATTAAGATAAAGCCTACATTTCTGATCTGCACTCTTAGCCAGCATATATTCTCTCTTCTTCTCTCTTCCTCTACCGTCCTACTCACCCAACTGCAGGACTTGATCCTTGCACCCAACTAAAGATCTTATAATACCAGGAAGCTCTTGCTCTCAACAATCCCTCTCTCACAGTACAATAATCTTTCAATCAACAATAATCAATATCAATGCCCAACAATAGTACTGACCCGACCTGGGTCCTCTCGACCTTTATTTATACATTATAGTCCCTCACCGACAGCCTTAGGTTGAAACCTAGGTGTCAAAACCCTAATTACCAAAACCCTAGGTCAACTTGACCCACTTTTCCCAGGCTTCGCCAGCCTATCTCTCCTTTCTTTTTGTACGATGGTAACAGTGGCTTTCCCTGCTTTCTGAGTTGTCCTCGATCCTTATCCCTTGTTGATATGTTATCCTTGATCTCCTCATCCAATGGATAGATTTTCCTCACTTCACTCCGGATTTTCTTCTCTTTTGCTTACTTCGACCCAGTGACAGTCACTGTGTCTTTCGCGCAGTTCATGTTTGACCTTTACTTCCTTGATATTCACTTGCTTCCATACCCAAGGGCCAACAAGCCCCCAACACTGACCTATGACTCGTCCCAAGGCACTTCAAATCTGATTTTTCTATTTTACTTCGACTTTGGACTATGCAGTGAAGTCTTTGCTTTCTGCTTTGTGTCGCTTCTCTTCCCTTGTGCAGATTGTCTTTTCTGTGTCTGGTACCCAGTTTCAACTGCACCTGGTACCTAGACCCTTCTCCTTTTATTTTTATTGAGAGTTGCAAGGCAGCTGGTTGTCATAGTACAACTTCAATCAACTCTCGTTCACCAATCCTTCCTTCCATTCTCCCTTCAATGGTTGCAGTTGTGCAGCTCCTCCTTCTGTAACATAGGCGATCTCATATGGTCTGAGCCAATGCATTATGAACTTCCCTAGGTGTCTTATGAACTTACTATCATACACCAGTACTAAGTCACCTTGCTTGAATGTCTTCTTCTTGATGTGCCTGTCATGATATGCCTTCTCTCATTCTTTCTGAACCTGCTAGTGGAATCCTGCAATGAATGGGTCTTCCTCCAATTCAACCAATTATGCTAGCCTCTCCTGGATAGTGCCAGTATCATCCATGAATTTAAATACAACTATTCTTAAGCTTGGTACCAAGTATTCCATCGGGACAACATCTTCAAGGCCATAAACCAACTTGAGAGGGGTCTGCATTGTTAATTTCTTGCAAGTGGTTTTATAAGCCCAGAGTACTGTTGGTACTCTTAAATCCCAGTCGTCCTTGTTCACACTGCAAACCTTCATCAACGTTGTCTCCAAGATCTTGTTGAATGCTTCAACCATTCCATTTTCGTGTGGATGGTAAAGTGTACTCTTCTGATGGTGAATTGAAAATTCTTCAATCAGGGCTCCCACTATCTTATTGATGAAATGGGTGCCTTGATCACTCATAAGGGTCTTAGGACATCCAAATATGGTTATTATGTCATCAAAGATAAAGAGCTCAGTTGTAGTTGCACTACAGTCTTTAAATTCTCTTGCTTCGAACCATCTGGTTAAGAATTCAGTCACAATAATGATGTACCTTTCTCCTGTGCGCTTCCCTTGCGGGTTTATAGGTCCCATGAAGTCAATGGCCCATTTTTCAAATTCTTGTAGGGTCATCTGTGGTGCTAATGGAATTTCATCTCTTTGGGATGGTTTTCCAACTCTTTGGCATATATCACAAGCTCTAGCATAATCCTTATCATCTCTGTGTAAGGTAGGCCACCAAAGCCCAGCTCGCAGGACCTTCTGTGCAGTTTTTTTCCCTACATAATTTCCTCCTACGATGCCTTCATGAGCTTCTGCGAGGATCAGTAGGCACTCTACCTCCATAATGCATCTTCTTAGTATCTCATCAGGTCCCATCTTGTATAGCTGACCAGCTATCAGTGAAATGTCTATAGTACGCACCACGAGTTGTTTCTTCTAGGGAATTGTATACTCGCTAGGTGCTATCCCTATTGTCAAGAACTGGACGATGTCTGCAAAGTGGTCATAAATATTTCTAATGACGAGCAGTTATGCATCCGGTGGTGTATCATCCAAACTGGTGGGTTCTTCTCCATGTTCCAACCTTGACAAGTGGTCAGGGCCCTTGTTCATTCTTCTTGTCTTAACTATGATCTCAAAATCATATTACTGAAACAGCAAGAGCCATCTGCATATCTTCCCCCCCAACACTGGTTTATTGACTAGGTATTTAAGCGCGGAGTGATCTGTGAACATTTTAAAGTGTCCTCCCAATAAGTAGTGGCGGAATTTTTTAGTGCATATACCATGTCCAATCCTTCTCTCTCTGTGGTGGTGTAGTTAACTTCTGTTGTGGATAAATTCCTACTAGCTAAGGCTAACGGGTGATCAATGTCTCATGTTCTTGGCTATGCTAGTACTGCTCCTAGTGCAATAGAAGACGCATCGACATGCACATGAAAATCCTTGCTCCAATCTGGAAAAACCAGAATGGGCGCAGTGACCATATTCTATTTTAGTGTGTCGAAGCTCTGTTGGAATTCATCTGTCCACCCAAACCGGCAGTCCTTCTTCAACAACTTCTCCATTACTGCTATAATTTGGGCATAGCCTTCAATGAATTTCCTGTAATAGCCAGTGTGTCCTAGCACAGTACGCGGTTGTTTAACTAAAGTAGGAGGTGGAAAATCAACTATAATTGTAGCTTTAGATGGATCAAACAACAATCCTTGCTTGCATACAATATGGCCTAATAATACTCCAAATGGTGAGAAGAAGATGCACTTCTTCAAATTTAAAGCAATTTGACACTGCCTGCATTTATCCAACATTATCCTTAGACATTCAATATGGTTTTTCAACAAACTAAATACAGTCCATTCATCAAAATATGCTTCTAAAAATTTATGCAAAAATTCTTTGAATGCTTCGACCACCACCCTGGAAAAGATGGTTGGGGCATTCTTCAGTCTGAATGGAATTACTGTGTATTGAAAGGATCCCCATTATGTGTAAAACGTGGTCTTATGGAGGTCCTCCTTGGCAATCTGGATCTGATGGTATCCTGAAAATCCATCTGTAAAAGAATATACCTCTTGGTCTCCCATGTTGTCTAATACTTCATTAGTGAATGGTGTATGGAAAGGGTTGTGCAAACAGGAATCGTTCAATTTCTTAAGGTCCACCCATATTCTAATTTCTCCTGTATTCTTGTCTTGTACCACCATAGGGCTGATCCATTCTGATTCTTTGACAGGTTCAATAATCCCTGCTTCCAGCATTCTGTCGAGCTCAATCTTCACTTTTTCCTTGTATTTCGGATTCAATCTGTAGGGTCTTTTCTTGATTGGATTCGCATCTAGTTTCAATGGTATTCTCATCTCTCCCATAGGTCCTTTGATTCCCTTCATATCATTGAACTTGGTTGGAAATAAGTCCTGATATTCATGCAATGACTCTGTAATATTTTCAATGGTAGCAGCATCCCAATAATCCCCGACATTGGCAAGATTTGGTGTCTCCTCTGTTCCAATATTGACCTTTCTGATCTTGATTGGTTGTACAATAAATGGTAGTTCAACTCCTGGTCCCTCCACATCTCTTTGGCCTTCTATCTCCGCGATGTTGACCTTCCTCGGGTCATCATCGTCATCGGCATTGATGTTATAGCAAGTCTGCAATTTATGGAGAGGCACAGTCCATTCATCCTACTCTTGTTCCATAGGGAGGCTAGATGCCTCTTCGAATACCTTATGCCTCACAATATGTAGTGCTTGGTCTACTGAAGGATATTCACATTCAAATAAAAAGGTGGTAAAAAAAAATTGAATCATACCTTCCCAGTTTGTGGTGATGAGGTGCAGTTCCGCTTGAAGGTACCAGTTGATAGGGGTCGTATCTAGCATTTTAATGAATCTGTGCACCCATTGTTCTTGAGGAATATCGCTCCAATCCTCTTCACAGCTTCGTGCATGGTCCTTTGGGAAGCTTCGACCAGTATACCTTACTTCACAGCTTACTGCTTGTGTTGAAAACTATGTTGTCATCAAGGTTTGGCATTGTGTCCAGTCTGTGATGTTTCTTTTGTGCATCCCCCACCATCTTAGTGGTGTATATTTCAGGGCCTCATCCATTGCCAACAATCGTTGTTGTGTTGGTACACTTGTTCCAAAATCTGAAAGGAAGGTTTCTAGGGGGTTCAGGCCATCAAATGTGGGTAACTTACTCATTGTTATGTCGATCCAGCGAACTTCTCTAGTTAATCTAGCACATCTTTTGGTAGATATTTCATGCATCTAGTTATGTCAGTTCTCCAGTGCTTCTTCTGAGTCTGATGAACAGGCATTGTCACTTCGCCAGCTCAGATTCCCATCGACTGTAGGATTGATATAATCTTATTGTCTGGCTGTTAGTTTGTAGATGTTTTTCAATTTGTATGCATGGTCCTCTTCTCTGATGGGATCTGTGTAACGTTGACCCTCATCTGAATCTAAGGGTGCAATGACCCTAAGGCCATGTCTTTAAAATTTCATACATATTTTCTTCAAATCAACAATAGTATAGTTGTTGAAGGCCCAATCGATTCCAAGCAATGCAGGGTAAGGGAAGCTATCATCAACAATTTCAATTACCTCAAAATCTGCAAAGGTTCTAACTCCGTCGATGTCCACAGGGACATGCTCCAATCGTCCAAATGGGCTGACAACTTGTTGATTATCCATGCGAAGCCTGATAGGGGAATAGATCAGATTGGGTTTTCCCATTAATGCCCAAGTTTGCTTCGTCATGACATTGACCTCCAATCCTAAGTCGAGGACCACATCGTCTATATCATATTCTCATATCTGAGCATTCAGATGTAATTCTTTATTTTTTCTTCTCTTCTTGCCAATTTGGTGTACTAACTTATTCAGTAAGGGGTCTATCTTCCCTAGATCATACTGCCTGATTAATTTCTGTAGGTCTTGCACAACGTTCCCATCCTAAATTAACTTAAGACAAGTGTACAAAAATTCGATGAGTTTACTTACCTCTTTTCCCTCTTTATGCGCAGTCGACTGGTCAAATTCCTGAGGTATTCCATACTCTTTTATTTTTGGTTGTGTTTTTTATGAGGACCCTTGGTCTCTCTTGAACTCCTGTTGCTCTTCCTCGAAGATTTGTCTTTCTTTATTTGCATAAAAATCGTGAGTCTTCTCCGAAACTTTCCTGATACCTAAATCTCCTGCGATCTTTCTTTGGATTGCTCTATCCTCTCCTATAGCAGCACCTCTTCAAGTAATAAGAGAAAATCTAGGGTCTATTCCGCGAGGCTCAGCATATATCAGTTGTACTTGAGGGTTCTATTGGGGTCCTCATCTTTCCTGAAGCTTGGCTAGCAACACATGGTAGTCTTCAATAACATGCTCGAAGGAGTTGCAATAACTACAAGTGCTTCAAGGGTTCTGACAGTCCCTCGCTAGATGTCCTGGTTGCGCATAGTTGTAATAGATTATTTTTCCTCAGCCTTGCCCCATACCTCCTCCTCCTCCTCCTCCTCCTTTGTATCCACCGCGAGGATTGAAAGTTCCTCTTCCTGGGGAATTGTATTGTGCATTGTTTCCTTCTCGGTGCACTTCACCTTGGATCTTGTATATGTCTCTTGATCTTTCATGCATTAGGTCAAAGGCCCTACAATCTCTGTCATCATGCCATACGGACTTACAGAATGTGCAATACAATTTTTTGGTTGTTTGAACATACTTTTTCATATAGTAGCACTCACCAGGGCGATGTCAGTTTCTGCATACTTCGCACCAGGGCAGGTTAACTTGCTTAAAGGGGCTCAGTGCTCCTGATGCTAAATATTCATGAAACAAGGGATAGTGTTCCTTATCATGACCTTTGGATCTGCATCTTACACACCATATATCTTCTCTTTTGTCCTTCCCCTTGTCCTTATTCATATCCTCAACTTGTAGAGACAAACTAATCAGCTGGCTTAGGATCTAGCTCATGCCTGAGCTAGATTCTCCCATAGGTGTTGATTCAAGCTTCATGGCGATCTCCAAAGCTTCTGCCTGCGATGCAATCTTCTGTTGCATCAAGGGAACTCTAATATGTGGTAGAAGGGAAGTGATGAACCATTCCTTGTTTTGTTCATCTGGGATCTTAAAAGTCAATCTTCTAGTTAAGGTTTTGAATATTTGATCAAACTCCCAAACAGGTTCGGCGACCTTTTGCTTGATCTCCTTCAGTTCTGTGATACATTGTGACTTCAAATTAGGTTTCTTAAACTCTGCAACTAGCGCATTTTTTATCTCATTCAGTGGCTTAGGATGCGCAATTCCTTGGACAAGCTTCATGTACCATCTTAACGTGTGATCCCTCAGTGTGGTGCTAAACTGGTTTCTTTTAATAGCTTTGTCGGTAATCTTTTTAATGTTCCATACGGCCTCACATAGGAACCAGTGTTGATCAGGATCTTCAGATCCATCTCCTCTAAAGATAGGGAGCTTCATCTCATCTGCCATGGAGTTGCCTAGGTTTCATGTCTGAGTAGACACTGAACTGCTTGTAATGGTACTCTGCGGACTCTGGTGATTCTGACTATTCTGATGGTTTAATGTTTCTGAAACAATAGGGGGGTCATTATTACTTACTTCAGTATTTTGCGCAGTTCTTGAGGTTTCTGGCTCGCTTTGGCGAAGTTCTTCAGCTTCCCCTTCTTCTATTCCGGTGGGTTTTGAATGTTCTTCATTTGTCATATCTACCTCTTCCCCACTATAGAAACCCTCTTCTCCATAGTTTTTCTTAAACAGGTTCTCAAGGTGAACCCCTCTGAATACTCTTCCACTGCGTGTATGTCCAACTTCTATGTGTCATTGTCCCTGTCTAAGTTTTTGAACATTAGCCTTTTCAGGTCCAGCCAATCTACTGTATCTTCAAGATGTGGTTTCCATGCAAGAGCATCTTGATTCTTAACTTCGGAAAATGAAAAAAGTTCACTCTGGGTCCTTTCAAAAATTATCTCTCGGCTTGGCTATACGATTTTACTCTGTCAACATAAAATTCAGTGATATACCCTCCAATGGTACTCTCAAACCAATGATCTACGGCTCTAGATACAGTGTTATCAACTCTCTTAACCGTCTGGATCAACGTCAATGTCCAAGCCACAGGAGTTCTAGATATGATCTCAAACTGTGTATCAGCTAATTTATCCAACCACTCGTGTAGATCCTGATGGATTCCTCCAAATAAATCTTGTGAATGTCAGTGAAAATATATCTTTGTAGCCAATATTCAGTACTCAGTTTAGGGTTCTTGTTATGGGCTTCAGGGAAGTCCCTCTCATGATATTCTATCCACTTTTGAATCTTTGTATTTGATGGGAACCACCTTGATATTCCCTCACGAAGATTCTTGTCCCGACAACGGAACCATTTGTTGGCACAGGGGCAGACCCAAGGCTCAATCCAAGAGTGCACCAGCAAGCCCTAGCTACTGGCCCTTTCGGCAACACCTGTGAAGTAGATGTAGTCTCACCTGAAGAAGCTATGAGAGTGTTGCAGGATAGAGATGTCTACAACCAAAGGAATGTCAAGTGGATCAAGTACAACAACAACTCCATATGCATCAACACTTATCAAGCTAGATCTATCCTACACAGTTATAGATCTGATCTAACATAGTAATGCAATTAACCATATAACAACAATAGATATCAAAGCATCAATCACACACACAACACAAGGTATACGTGGTTCACCCTCTCTCTAGGGCTACGTGCACAAAATTGCGCTTATAATATATTAAGATAAAGCCTACAGTTTTGATCTGCGCTCTTAGCTAGTAGATCTTCTCTCTTCTTCTCTCTTCCTCTATCGTCCTGCACACCCAGTTGCAGGACTTGATCCTCGCACCCATCTGAAGATCTTACAATACCAGGAAGCTCTCTCTCTCTTAGCACTCCCTCTCTCACAGTAAAATAATCTCTCAATCAACAATAAGCAATATCAATGCCCAACAATAGTACCGACCCGACCTAGGTCTTCTCGACCTCTATTTATACATTATAGTCCCTCACCAACAGCCTTAGGTTGAAACCTAGGTGTGAAAACCCTAATTACCAAAACCCTAGGTGTCTAAAACCCTAGGTCAACTTGACCCACTTTTCTCGGGCTTCGCCAGCCTGTCTCTCCTTTCTTTCTGCGTGGTGGTAACGGTGGCTTTCCCCACTTTCTGAGTTGTCCTCGATCCTTCTCCCTTGCCGATATGTTATCCTTGATCTCCTCATCCAACGGATAGCTTTTCTACACTTCGCTCCGGCTTTTCTGCTCTTTTGCTTACATCGACCCAGTGACAGTCCCTGTGTCTTTCGCGCAATTCGTTTTTGATCTTTTCTTCCTCAATCTTCACTTACTTCCATGCCCAAGGGCCAACAAAGATATTCTCCACGATGCCATGGATTCTGGAGATATCGATAGGTATCATTTGAGAAATTTTTTCCATATTTCCTTCAGCGTAAACAGCGTGCGTAGACAAAGGATTGATAGGACAAGCCTTATCTTCAGTCATAGTGAGAGTGAATTCACCTGCTTCAATTCTTCTTAACTCTGGGAGAAAGTAGGATCGGTGATGAAGATCACCCCAGGGTCTGTCCAGACTAGTCATTGCCTCAATAATCACCTCGTCTGAGGGAAAGACTAATTCTAAAGAATCAGTATTGACGAGGGAACCTTGAGCCCATATAGGCTCGAGAACCGGATCTAACTCCTGTGTGAGAGTCGAATTGGAGTCGGTAGAAGCTTGTTGGACTGTAGAGTACGCAACTTCTGTCATGGAAAAAGGAATGGCCATTCTATGGTTCCCTGTCCCTTCCATTGTGGTTGATGGGAAAGGAAGAGTCCACAGATCATTAAAGTAAGTCATGCGAAATGATGAGATTTGAAATATTTCGGCCCTAGGCTTGTTGGGGATAGTCGACATGTAATGGACATTGTCAATCGGAGGCGGGTAATTGAAAGTACCCATCAAAGGTGGGCACAAACCAACCCCTACATTGACGATGTCAGGCTAAGGGTTATCAATCATCGGGACCGTGGATACCCCCAATGAAGGGTCAGGATGCGAGAAGGATAATTGATCAATGGTCACGATCCAGCCCTCCTGTGGAAACAAACGGACCTAGAAAACTGTCGCGACCACTGTGTGCATAGAGTAGGTCCAACTCCTTCCTAACAAGAGATTGTAGTTGAGAGACGCATCGACCACTTCAAATTCGACGCACATGGTCTTCCCTCCTAACTACATGGGAAAAGAGGGGATGATTCCATGTGGTCAGAACGAACAACCATCGAAAGCAATAAGAAGGGTAGGTGATGGAGAAAAAATGGTTTGGCCGATGGCCTTCCAACACGCCAAAGACATCACGCATGTCGAGTCACCCTCATCAACCATCGTGTATAAAATGTTCTGAGTAAATATTTTATGGTGTAAGCCACTACTATCTGAAAGGCTATGTGGTAAGGAAGATGAGGTTTTAAGTCGGTCATATCAAGCATGATCGTTCCCGGATTACAAGTCTCAGTAGATCCTAAGGTAGCTAACATAGCCTTTCTTTGGGAAGGGCAGCTCTAGAGGACTTCCAAAGCTGACATTGCACAAGGGGTTTGTGACAAATCCTCCACCATAGAGTAGTTCTAGGAGGCCCTTGCATTTGGGTTGTGAGAAGCTTTCTTGAATGCAACTTTGGGGATGCATGTCATTGTTTCACCCAACGTCTTCTCATTCTGGAGAGGAAGAGATGGGTTTTCGGCTTCTTTACCCTTCTCAGGGGTGTTTGGCATTCCATAGTTGTGTGTTCTAGTCATTATGTCAACGCTACCTTTCATCATGTACACATTCGTGGACAAAGGATTACTCAAAGATGGAGGGGGTCCATGACCATCCACTTCCATGCTTGAAGAGGCTTGAGGTAAATTTTTCCCATGCAGAAATGGATTCGTTAACATGGTAGGTGGCTGCTATGCCAATAACTTCTAGGCCTACGCAAGTCGAGGGCACTGGTGAGGCGGATGGTATTCCTTGCAAAAATTACAAGGATACTTTGAATTTTTCTTTTCAGTTTTTCCCTCGCTATCATTATTGGTAGGGTTCTTATCCCCCTTACCCTTCTTTCATTGTTTCTTCTTGGGCTACTGGGTGGACTTCAGGTTTGTCGATTGCACACTATGTACATCTAACGTTTGAGTAGGGGGAGTAGCCAAACTAGTTGTCTGGTTGGCTGTTATTTGTTGTATTGTGAATTGTTGCAATTGATTTGAAAATTGATCAGTGGGATTCGTTTGCATTGAACCTACAATATCATCGGCATGTGGTCCAGAACTCTATTTGGTCTTGTCAAGTATTGACCTAGGTGCATCTGGAAAAACTTCGTAAAGAAAACCGGACTGAGAGTAAATCAGTTCTAGTTGTTGGGCTCTCATTATCGCTTCTTCCTCTAAAAATACCCCCGAGGTTGCGACGTCTTTAGATAACTGAGGTACCAAATACTTAAGGAACCACTCTAGCAGGAATGGTGGTGGGACTGACACTTTTATCAAAATCTTACGGCGTCTCCATTCTCGGATGTGATATGAGATATGGTTTGCTTTTGTCTGCTCAAAGTTGGTCAGCAATTCGATGTCGGCATCGTATCTCACAGGTAATTGGAAATGGTTTAAGAAATCCATTGCCAATTCGTCGAAGGAAGAGTATCTTGAGCGGTCGAGCTTCATGTACCATTTCACCGCATTCCTGATGAGAGTGTGTTGAAACAAACGCAATTGGATGGAGTCATCTCTCAAAGAGTTGGACGAGCACCATAAATGGAAGGTAGTCACATGATCGCCTGGGTCCTCATTAGGTTTGGCCTCAAACTTTGGAATGTCCGAAGGCAACTTGGTCGGCATCGGAGGCCAATGCAGATCGTGATAGATGGGGTCATTTAATAACCTTGTTAATTCTGGCAAGTGCAATGTTGCCAGAAACGGTAATTTGGGTTGTTGATTGTAACCAGGGGAAAAGGAGCCTAGAGTTTGGTTGGCACCAGGTTACCAGGAAAAGTTAGGTTGTTGGCCAGGGTTCTGGTAATAACCATGGTTGTGACCAGTGTACGGATTATGCGCTTGTTGAGATGTCATCGGCTGACTCCCATAATAGGACATAAAGGGTTGGGCTTGTGTCACATTCCAAGGATTTTGGAAGGGGTTTCCCCCTGTCGATCCGACGGGAATAGGTGTTGAGCCTTGCCCGAAACTCCATTGGCTATGGAAGAGGTTTCCCCCGATTGACATCCCTGACAAGGGAACTGATCCCTGCCACTAATTCCAAGGTCCTTGTGATGAAGGAATTCCTAAATTTTCCCCTTGTGTAGGAATAGTACCCTGTACAGGATGTTTTTGTCCATAACCAGGGTTGCCCCCGGCTGATATGGCAACAGACGAGAAAGCGTTGTTACCAAACGCGTTGAACAAAGAGAAAGGTGTCGAACCTACTGGCATGTTATAAGTAGGAAGTCCTTGAATACCTGCTCCAAATAAACTATAGTTTACGTTCGGCCCGATGGAGTGTTGGTGATCACCATCGAGCGAAGGGGAGGAAGGAGGTATATGACCCCCTTCGTAAGGGAAAGTGTTATAGGGAGATGAAGTGCCCCCCATGGAACCTTGTAGAGGATCGTTGGACCTCCCTGCCCCAAGACCTAATATCTATAGAGTGGAGTGGGAGAGGACAGTGCTTGTACCGAAGCCAGGCATCCTGTATGAGAACGAAGGGCCTTTCGCACTCTGGGTGAATGGAGCAGTGATCACCACCATAAACGGAATCGGACCATTGCCCGAGGTAGAGGCAATCGACACCATAGTGGTCCAAACTGATGATGGTTGGTTAGGGGGCAGAACACCCCCTGTAGTGACAGCCACAGAGGGAATATGAGTATTCCCTGAAGAAGTAGCAACATTTGTTTCCATCGCTTCTTGTGACACTACTTGATGCTCGTAAGGTTGAACCTGTACGACAATGGGCACTGATAGATCAGTGATTGGAGGGTTATGCAGACCAAAATATTGTGCTCTGAGGTCAGAAATGATTGGCTCCTCCGAAATCGAATGTTCTCCTCTCGAAGATGAGTCGGGCACAGTTTTGTGTAACCCAGTCGCCTCAAAAGACCCTTGCTGGTCTAGTTTTCTCTTTAGCGGTGGCAGGGGTGGCTCGAGATCAACCGGAGGCAAGCCCAAAAGCCTTCGTGACCGGAAGAGCTCCTGATCCTCCACTGTGAGAGAATATCAATGACACACTAGGGCTTTCTATAATTATTTTAAAAACCAACACACACTAGAAAAAGTTCCTATGAGGTAAGACAAGCATATCATTAGCTAGTTGTAAGAATAGTTACAATAGCCAACACTAGAGAAACTCACCGATGGAAGTGCAACTCGAATACGGAAGCACCCTCTGGGTATAATCTGCAAAGCATGGCCCAATTTCTTCCCTAGGTACCATGGTATACCCCTACAGTCACCTATGTAAGTCACTAAGATAAAGGCAACCAGGTTTCCAGCGCGCGAACAGTCACCAAGCCGGTACACTCGACAATCGACTGGACCGCAATGAGCAGGGTATTAAGCTCGAAACCTATCAAGGGTATCGAAAGAAATTGTTCTGGAAGACGACTGAGGACCTCGAACATATTTGAGACCCACGAAGCTCCGTGGAAAATGTGATCAATGGAATCCCAAGATAATCCCTCTATATGCGTTCCCCACTACGCTTGGTCCGGCTTTGGAGGGGTTATCTCCGCTACCTTTCCGCACGCGACCTCATGTTTAGCCCTTGTGTTAGAGGGGGATCCCAAATAAATTTCACGGTTACTAGACTTTCAAGCACTCCCTAGCTCAGACTCTTATGTTTGTTATTGTAGCCTTGAAGAGTTTCCTCTCCAATCCTAAATCAAGGCTCTAGCCTAGACTAAATTGGTGAACTCTTCAAACACAAAGTTTAATAACTTTTAATTAGGCATTAATTTTAGTGGTTGTCTTAAGTCAAAGCGAACGAAAGTGAAACCAGTGATGTTCTTTAAGAGACAAAAGAGAAGAGCATAAGATGATACTGAAAACAAGAGTACTTCTTTCTTCACAAATAAATATTTTCTAATTGAAACTCTTTCACCAAAAATTTTGTAACTACTTTTATCAGATCTTTGAAAAGAAAAAATCAAAACAAGATTTCACTTGACTACGAGCTACTTAATGTCCTAAGCATTCAAGTAAAGAACTTAAGAAAAATTTCTTTTTCCTTGGTAAACAAAGCAACTAACCTACACTACTTTACCAAACAAAGTAATGAAAGATGTTTTATTGCTACTTGCTTCAAAACAAGAAATTTGAAAATGAATTCTTTTCTTTTCTTTCAAAGAAAAAAGGGGAAAAATGGCGGCAAGACAGGGCCAAGAAATGGCTTATGGCCCAATCGCAGATCACAGGGAGTCATTGACAACACCAAACAGGCAGATCAAGCAGACTCACCAGCTTGTCTAAAAACCCTATTAAAGAAAACAAAAGAAATCTTTGATCAAAAGAAAGCTAAACTAAAGTCAGACCTAGGCTACAGACTGCTATAACAAAGACCAGTACTAGATCAAGAAAACCCCCTGAGAAGTGTGACTCCTGATAGGGAAGAGGATGACTGCCTCTTCTTTTCTACAAAAAATTTCTCAACAAGCACGCTACTGACACCTCAATACCCAATGTATGTATGTGGGTTGTCCAAGGGCAGGGCACGTATGCACCCATGTATGCCCACTATAGGCAGCGTATAGCTCTATAACTCTTCAAAACAATAAAAATAAAAATAGTCCAGCACAGGCAGGGAGTACTGGTATGGAAGACCAGCATCCCTTAATGAAACAAAAGCTCACAAAAACTCAAAAAACAGTGAATTAACTGATTCAAAGAACCCAAAAAGAAATATCCCCAAAGACCCTAGAGGCATCCCCAATATGGTCGTCAATTCTGCTATAGAAGGAAAACTCCTCTATGAACTACACAAAGGGCCTAAAGTGTAGGCAGATCTAACCATCTAAAGTCTCCTACTTTTTATCACTATCCCAACATTACCCCACAATCATACATAAAAAACAAGAGAGAGGGATCTGGTAGGCCTACCTTAAAATCCGCGCCCGGTGTCAATCCCTTTGCGCTTGGTTGTTTCCTAGCTCCAAATATCCTCCCAAGGCTGACCTGCATTCATCAAAAGACAAACAAGAAACTACAAGCATGCATTCTACATATGGATTAGTGGGTTAGACATCATAAACAAGAAATGTAAACAAATCATACAAGTTTAAGACGTCATTTGGTGGGACAGAAAAAGTATTTCTTTATATTAATCTCACAAAAGTCGCTTACAACATGAGACCGGCACTGCTCCTTGAACTTGGTCCTGGGATCCTCTTCACCATGCACCAATGCCTTCCACATCTTCTTCTCCTCTTCAGTTCTCTCTTAGGGAAATGGTAATGGATTTACAATTGAGGCAAAGGGAGATTGATAAAATGGGCAAAGTTTCTTTGCTCTCGTGTTTCACCCTTTTGCAATGGGACCCCAACCCCTTCTTTTATAGGCCAAAATGGATAGTAATGGATGGGGTGACTGGATATGGGCAGTCAAACGGTTAAGTAACGGCTTGGAAACCAATATCCTATTCAATTTTCCACATTTTGCAATATTTTGTGAGTGTACGTGGGTTGTAGTGGCTTAGCAAGCGTGTGTACGTGGGCAGTAATGGTGCAGGGTGCATACACCTTCAAAAGGATGGTTTTTGGAAGATTTTTTCAATAATGGCTTGGTAAAGATAGCAAGTTAGATGGCATGATGTCAGGTATGCATGTCAGGTGCAATTTAGGGTTATAACAGGGGGTTGAAGGGACAAACTCCAATGGACATGGAGAAGAAATGGATAAGGACGTGGGCATGATGAAAATCATTAAATAATTGCAAAAATATGTCCAAATTCACCAGGCAGATAACGAAAGGCTTAAGAAATCCAAGCGGAAATAGAAAGACTTCAATATGAATTTGATGCGGAGCTTGGAAAGAATTGAAAAGAAGTTGGATAAGGAAAGTGGATCCAGCAAATCGGGGAGCCACAGGTCCCCTGATGTGGAAAGGAGAGAAAGAAATGGTAACATACATCACCAACACTCCCAAAGGCATTCCAAAAGGAATCCACATAGCAGTTCAACTCCATCTCCTACTAAAAATCATAGGAGATGTAAAGTGGATGAACTGAAGGGTGAAATGAATAATATCAAACCTCCTACTTTTGATGGAGAGCACAAGAAAGATGAAGAGGCTGAGACATGGCTACTTGGCATGAGGAAATAATTTACAATTGCATAATTATTCCTCTAATGAAGAAGGAAGAATTGCAATCTATCAGCTGAAAGGAAAGGCATCCATGTGATGGGATCATCTTTTGCAATTTCAGCACATCAGAGAGAAGGATGTCACATGGAAGGAATTCAAGAAACATTTTGAAAAGAAGTACTTAACCAAGAAATACTATGACAAAAAGATGAAAGAGTTATTTGAAATTAAATTGGGCAGCATGACTAAAGATGAATATGAAAGGATATTTCTAGAGCTATTGAAGTATGTTCCTTTCATTAAGGATGAGACAGTCAAGATCGAGAGATATTTGAGTGGGTTGCCATCTTTTATCAGTGAAAAAATGTAGTATGATGATCCTAAAACAATGGAAGAAACCATAAGGAAGGCAAAGTGTTTATATGATCAGCATAAAGGAAAGCCTACTTTCCAAAGAGCCTAGGAAGACAAGAGGAAGTTCAAGAGGGAGCAGAGGAAGAAGGGGAACAAGCCACCATTTTTCAGAAATAATCCTCAAGGACAACTAGTTTTGAGGGAGCCCAGGATGGCTGAAGTAGGTAGGAAAAGGCCAAGGTAGACACCTATGCAATGTTGGGTCTGTAATGGAGATCATAAGTATAGAGATTTCCCTCACATAAAGGACAAGGTGAGAGTTGTTCACAATGGTTAGAAAGAAGAAACAATGGAGGACATGGGAAGAAGAGTACCAAGGATCTATGCATCCCCGGATAACAAGCAAGTTGAGTTTCAATTACACATGATTGAAGTCGAAGGTATGATCAATAACCATGCCTTTACTATTTTAATTGATTCAAGGTCTAGTCATATCTATATAGATCCTAGGGTAGTGGAAATATTTCAATTACCAAGAAGAAATCATGGGAAATCTTGGCTGGTGCAGTTGGCTACAGGAGCTAAGAGAAAGGTTGTTGAGTTGGTTAAATCATGTCCAGTGGCCATGAATGGGCTGAGTAACAAGGAATATTTGAACATCTTTCCCTTGGGATCATACGATTTTCTAATTGGTATGGATTGGTTGGACCAACACCATGGCATATTAGACTGTCATAACAAGGTATTCACTTGCCTAGATGAGGAAGGAAATCAGAGAGTGGTCCAAGGAATTCCCAGGGCAGTTACTGTTCGGGAAATATCAGCAATGCAGCTAAAGAAGTGTTACAGGAAGGGCTACCAAATATTTGTAGCCCAAATGGATGAAGAACCTAAGGATAAGGTGAAAAAATTGGAGGATCACGCAGTCCTGAAATATTTTGAAGATGTGTTCAAAGAGATACCAAGGCCACCTCCAAAGAGAGATATTGATTTTTTCTATAAATTTGATGCCCGGGGCAACCCCAATATCAAAGACTCCCTACCGGATGACCACACCAAAATTGAAAGAACTACAAATGTAGCTTGAAGAACTTTTAAATAAGGGGTGCATACACCCAAGTGTGTCACCTTGGGGTGCCCCAGTGTTATTTGTGAAGAATAAAGATGGGACTCTGAGATTGTGCATTGACTTCAGACAGTTAAATAAAGTAACTATAAAGAACAAGTATCCTCTACCAAGGATCGATGATCTCTTCGATCAGTTGAAGGATGCAAGGATATTCTCAAAGATAGATCTCAGGTCAGGATACCATAAGGTAAGGATTAAAGATGAAGATATCAGAAATACCTCCTTCAAGACAAGGTATGGTCATTATGAGTTCACAGTGGTGCCATTTCAGTTATCAAATGCACCAGTTGTTTTCATGTGCTTAATGAATGGTGTTTTCCGAGAATATTTAGACAATTTTATCATTGTCTTTTTGGATGAAATCCTTGTATATTCCAAGATAGAGGAAGAGCATCAGAAGCACTTGAGGATGGTGTTACATGTGCTAAGAGAGCACCAACTGTTTTCTAAATTGATAAAGTGCTCATTTTTCCAAAATCGAATTCACTATTTGGGGCATATAATATCTGAAGAGGGAATAGCAGTAGACCCTGAAAAGATTGAATTCGTTAAAGGGTGGGAAGCACCTAAGAATGTGACAGAAGTCAGATCCTTCATGGATCTAGCTAGTGACCACAGGAGATTCATTGTAGTATTTTCGAGGATTGCTCACCCAATCACTTCCTCGCAAAGAAAAGGGGTAAAGTTTCAATGGAAAAAAGAATGTGAAAAGAGCTTCCAGCAATTGAAGAAGTTGTTAAACAGTGCTCTAATTCTGAAGATTGCATATCTGGATGAAGAATTTGTGGTTTGCACAGGCACATGCAGAGAAGGACTAGGTGGAGTCCTCAGTCGAAATGGGTTTGAGATCTATTTTGAATCCAGGAAATTGAAAGAGCATGAAAGGATCTATGTCACTCACGATTTGGAGTTGGAATCCATAGTACACGCCTTAAAGAAATGGAGACACTACCTCATGGGAAATAGGTTTGAGCTGAGAACATACCATAATGGTCTAAAATATTTGTTTGATCAACCTACTTTAAATTCCAGGAAGAGAAGATGGTCGGGATTCCTCTATGAGTATGACTTTGATATCAAGCACATCAAAGGAAAGGAGAACAAAGTGGTCGATGCACTCGGTAAGAGAGTTCATAAACTAAATGCTACAACCATCAACATGTATCAAACCGATCTTAAAGACAGAATTTTGGAAGCTGCAAAAGCATATACGCAGTACATGGAAATGGTAACAAAGTTACAACAAGGTAGGATGCTACAGAAAATAGAATATTATAGATTGGAAGTCGGTGGAATACTCTTGTACAGGAACATAATTTATGTACCCATTTCTCACGAATTTAGGAGTATGATCTTGAAAGAGATGCATAATGTGCCTTATGTTGGGCACCCTGGATATCACAAAATAGTGCCAGTAGTCAAGAGTCATTACTATTGGCCAGGCATGAAGAAAGAAATTGTAGAATACATCGCTAGATGCATGGAGTGACAAAGGGTTAAAGCTGAGCATAGACACCCAACTAGGTTACTATAGCCATTACCTATCCCTGAGTGGAAGTGGGAAGTGGTGACAATGGATTTCATCACTGGATTACCCAGAACAAACAAGAAACATGATTCCATCATGGTGGTGGTGGATAAGCTTATGAAGGCTGCCCATTTTATTCCCTTGAAGACTACTCACATGACATCTAATGTCGTTGATATTTATATGAGGGAAGTAGCATGATTCCACGGTATTCCCAAGACAATTGTGTCCAATAAAGACCCAAAATTTACCTCGAAGTTTTGGAGAGGATTATTCAAGGGGTTTATAACAAACCTGAACTTTAGCACAACTTATCATCCTGAGTCTAATGGACAAACGGAAAGAGTATATCAAGTGATAGAAGATAGGTTAAGGATGTATGTGATTGACAAACCATCCAGATGGGAACACTACCTACACTTGGTAGAGTTTTATTACAACAATGGGTACCAAGAATCATTGAATATGAGCCCATTTGAGGCACTTTATGGCAGAAAGTGAAACAAACCAATAATTTGGGACAACCCAACTGATAGAGAAATAATTGGGTTAGAGTTGCTTAGGGAAATGGAAGAGAAATTGTTAAATATTAAGCATAATTTGAAGGTTTCCCGAGACAGGAATAAAATCTATTCTCACAAAGGCAGAACCCACAGGGAGTTTAAAGTGGGTGATCATGTTTTCTTGAAGGTGAAAGCCAACAAAAGTTCCCTGAAGCTGGAAAACTATTCCAAGTTGTCCGCCCGATATTGTGGATTGTTTGAAATTCTAGAAAGGATTGGAACATTAGCTTATATGCTTGCATTGCCTGCATGCATGACTATTCATAATGTATTTCATGTCTCATTGATCAAGAAATATATACATTATGCTAATCATGTGATTGATTGGAATGTGATTCAGGTGGAGCAAGAAGGCACCTTACAAGTGCATCTGGTGTGCATATTGGACCAAAAAAGCAAGCAGCTTCGAAATCGATCCATAAGTATTGTAAAGGTCCAGTGGACTTGGTACGGTCCTGAGGACGCAACAAGGGAGAAAAAAGATTCTATGCGGGTAGAATACCCGCATCTTTTTTAAGATTTTGGAAATCTTGTTGATGTTTTGTAATTAAGTTGCACTGAGGATAGTGCAAAAATAAGGGGAGGGGATTTTAATACCCCAAGGATGAGCATCCATTGTAATTATGAATGTAACATGTTTTGTAGGCTAGTGAGCCAAGTATTTATAAGTTGGTAGGTTTATGTATTGATTAGGATGGGAGCCTATATGTTAAAGGCCAAGAGCCTATTTTGTACATGTAAATATTCATATTATTAATATAACAACATTGTTGTGTGTAGACCAACCACGAAGAAAGAGTATGAGGGAATGAACTCCACTAGGTTGGGCAAGGGAGGAGGCTAAGAGATTGAGGAAAAGGGGCTAAGCTTAAGATCCTAATAGAATAATATATTATTATTCTAAAACTTGTAAAGAGGATATTAATTTATCCTAAGTTCCTTTAGGGAGAGGAACGAGTTCCAAGTGGGGGGAACATGCTCCCGGAGAGCCAAGTGTCATCCAAAACACATGCAGATTTATGGGGAGGAATTCTAACCACTCTGATCATTGGGACCAAGGCTAGCCATCTGTTACCGGGATTGAGCAACGCACCCAGCAAGAACGCAGTGAGCCAGGCGGCCATTGTTGAATTTCAAGACACTTGAACCCCTGCAACAAACCCGAGTGGATACCCTCGTTGCACTTGTACCCTGTGAGTTTCCTGCATATTATTTTTTTATTACCATCCTCCATGTCCATTTTATATTGCTACCATCACCATGCCCATGTCTTGAGGATCAGGAGTGAAGAAGCGGGTTTTCAGGCCCATGGATAGAAGAAGCAGGTTAGCAAGCATGTGAGAAACTCTCTCCATGTGAGAGAGTGTGTTGAGGAAGTGAGTTCTCCTGGAGGGAGTCCAGTAGCAGCTACAGAGCTTTGAGAATTCATGTTCTGGCCTATTGTTAAATCCCTCGAAAAGGGAGGTGTAGCAGCGGATTGACTATGTGATGGTGAAGGTGTACACTCCTAGGGTGGGATAGGCATGTGGGGAATGAGAGTATGTGAGTTGTGGGTGTAAGTGGCTCCATGGAGGAAATCCTTCATGTTGTATTTTGTAACTTCTTGTTTCCCTTGCCTAGCCTAAGAATCCCTTTCCCGGTGGGGTTTAGTCCCACCTCGGGGGTGACCCTGCTTAGAGTGAGGAGCAGTGTGGTCTAAGGCTGGGAGGTTCGTGGAAGGTATGCACGTAGTTGGTGTACTTAAATTAAGAGATAAGTATATTTTCTATACTTAATTGTTAAATGATGTATTTTAGTGTATGTATGTGATTCTTGTAATGTTATCTTGTGTTTCATTGCATGTATGTTTTCATGTTATCTCTATTTATTGTTGTTAAGTTTATGTGTGAATATTTCCACAAAATATGTTTACGCAGTGATGATGCTCGGCATGTTGGTGGTCGGGGATGTTACATAATGGTATCAGAGAGTTATCTGGACTAGCATGTCCTGGCTTGGGTGGTCAAGGATGTTACATTGGAGCACCTCCAAAGTGGACATTGCATAAGGAATCTGAGCCAAATCCTCAAAAATTAAATAATTGGGAGTGGCTCTTGCATTAAGGTTATGTATTGTCCTTTTATAAATTCCCTCAGGTATGTGTGGTGATGTCTCTTTTTCAATATCCTCTATGTGGAGAGGGGCCTAATCCTCTACATTTTTCTTACCCTTCTCAGTCGACTCTGGGTTACCATAATTTTGATACCTTGTCGAAAAATCTACATCATTTAGCTTTGAAGAACTAATCATGTTTACTACTCCTTTATATCCCTCAGTGGGGGGATCACTTGAAGTTCCCCATTGTGGGTTGAATTTGGAATAACCATTTTACAAATTATTCCCTTGTGGAAAAGGGTTCTTCAACATAGCAAGCGGTTTTTGTTGATTCAATTTTATAAGATGATGGGGTTCTTCCATTCATGGGCACTAATGTGTAAGGTGATCATTGTTACAATGATTGCAAAGAAACTTCACCTTCCTTTTCTCATCCTTGGCCCCCTCAACATTCTTATCTGACTTTTTATTACTTCCTCCAGCACCTTTCTTACCCTTTCCTTTTTTATTCTCTCTGGGTTGTTGAGCACCCTTCAAAGTCTTCATCTGAACAGAATGTACGTCAGAAGACTAGGTGGCAGGGGTGGTCAAGCCAGAGCATGGACCAGCTGCGGGTTGTTGAATAGCAAGTATTTTATTCTGGTCAGTGGCAAGGTATTCGAATTTCATTTGGGAAAAACCCACTATACCATGGGCATGTGGGTTAGACTTTGACTTTTCCAAGTCGACGGTAGATTCTGGCATATTCGGAATAATATCATAGATCATGCATGAATGAGACTATATGAGCTCTAACTGTTGCACCCAAAAGATTTCATGTTCCTCTAAAAATACTCTCGAAGTTGCAAAGTCCTTCGAAATATAAGGGAGTAGAGATTGTAGGAACCATTCAAGGAGGAATTCAAGTGGAACCATAGCCTTAATCAAGCTCTTCCTTCTCCTCCATTCCCTAATATGATCGAAAATGTGTGAGGCATTATCTTGCTCAAAATTAGCTAGAAATTATGTTTTGGCATCATACTGAACAAGGAGCTGGAAATGGTTTAATAAAACCATGGCCAAGTCCCAGAAACTCGAGTACTTTCCCCTCTCAAGTTAAATGTACCATTTGGCAGTGCCTCTAGTAAGATTACACTGGAAAAAACGCAATATAATTGAATCATCATTGAGCGAGTTGGACAAACACCACAACTGGAATGTCATAACATGGTCCTATGGATCCTCGCCAATTTTCCCTTTGAATTTTGGAATGTTCGAAGGTAGTTTAGTTGGGACCGCAGGCCAACTTAGATCATGACAAATGGGATCATTACTCAACTTGGATAAGTCTGGAAAATGCAAAGTTTCTAGAAATGGTAACCTAGGCTACATCATTTATTAATGAGAAGCCTAAACAGAAGGTCCTGGGTTGTAACTCAAACCAGACTACCTAAAATAGTTTTCTATTGAAATTGAGCTTGGTATGAAACCTTGTTGGCCTTGGTTAAATGGAGGAACACTTCCACCCATCTGATTCCCAAGATAAAACCCTCGGTTTCCCCCAACAGACCCACCAAGCGAAAGAACAAATACTGGCATGGGGGTAGACTGACTAGGAAATGGGTTTCCCCCTTGCGACATCCCTTGAGAGGGATTCCACTAGCCTTGGAGAGGGGTACTCACCAATGGTGCCCCTAGAGAAGACAAATGTACCTGCCAAGGGGAAGACTGACCTGGGAAGGGGTTGCCCCTTGTTGACACAATGGATGAAGTGAAAGGGTTGTTCCTGAACCAACAATAAAGTGTGAACGGGGTCAACGTAGATGACATACTAGAATATTGAGGTATGTTTCCCATGGAAGTGCCCCAACCCCATGCAGGGTTAGGGCTGAACGATTGGTAAGGTCTGCTTCTGACGAATGGGGCTGACAGAGGAATGTGTCCTCTGCCCTAAGACATGGCTTGGTAAGGAGTTGGAGTGCTCCCCATACCAACATTTAAAAACTGGGACGTTGGTTGAGAACTAACCAACTCATTCAGCATGTCCATCGACGACATTTCGTAAGAGAAAGTGTTCATTGTAGATGAAA
>SNQJ01S0003201.1:168150-196691 GCA_010110895.2 Picea sitchensis
TTTTTAGCCAACATACCAAGAGGAAATATTCCCCCGATAACTATTGTTGAGGTGGGAGTTGTAGGGGCTCCCAACCCTGACACTAGCGAAGTGACGTCCATAGTGGCCCAGTGGAGAGGGCTACTATTAGCTAATTCTGATCTGGGAGGTGGGACTCCTACGACTGGAAATGGAAAAGTCGCAGGTAACAAAGGATTAAAGTGTGGAGAAAGCTCCCCATTTCTAAGGTTCTCAACGGTTACCTCCTCTGGTTCTGAATTGTTGACTTCTAGAGGGTCAATATTTACGATCATGGTCTGACCAGTTGGTAGGAAATTTCCAGACAGACCAATCCGATGCCTTTGAGGGGGCGAGGGAGAATTATTCCTAACCTCTTCCTCATGAGGAAGGCCTTGAATTCTCCTCGATCTTCGGGGCAGTAGGTTGCCCACTTTGAGTGATTAGCTCTTGATGAAAATCGACTCGCCTTCCTAAATTTGAACTACCTTCACCAAAGACACTTCTACAAATCCATAAAAGATAAGACAAACACAAACAACTTTGTCAAGATTCTGACTCAAGTGGATTAGGTCTTGGGACTGGAATAAAAACAAAGTGGGATCGAGCACTTCCGAACAAAGTCACAGGTTAATTAAGTCCCATGGACCAACACACAAAGGTATTATAAGCAATTATCTTGACCTCCATAAATCATCTTTATCTGGTGCAAGTACCCATGCTTTGTGGGGAACCCTCTAGCAGCACTGAGGTGCGTGAAATAAAATCTACCCTAGCTATTACAAAAAATCCTCGTAGTCACCTTGTGATGTACCCAGGAGAAGCAACTAAGGTTACCATCTCACATTTAGTTCTCGACGGGTACAATAGACAGTCGAGATCAAACGTATGGGAAGGGTAACTAAGCCCAAATATCTTCCAGAGAACTGTCTACAAAAGGGATAGTGTCACTTCAGAATATATCAAACTAGGTCCAAAGTTCTAGAGGATTGATGCCAAAAGGGCCAGTATCACTTCAGGGAGAATTCAACCAGGTTCAAAATTCGCAGAGGACTGATTCCAAATCAGTCAGTGTCACTTCATGAAAAAACCCCAATACATGATCTATCCACTACGTTCGATCCAACTTTGGAGGGAAATCTCCTCGGTTATTCCTTACGTGGCCTCATGTTTAACTCCTGTGTTAGAGGATCTTTCGAACCAACTTATATGACAACTAGATTCTACACTCCCTATCTCAGACACTTATGTTTGTTTAGTGCCCTTAGATAAATTTACTCTCGAACCTACACCAAGGCCCTTGATCCAAAATGGATCCAGGAAGACCTAAAAATCAAAGTTCTCATAATCGGATGAAACCAACACCATTGTGTCGGGCTCAGCGCGTTGATTTCGAAAATTTATTTTTTTTCCGAAAATGGACACCATATGTGAAATTTATCATGTTCTGATCGATTTCCCAAACAGGCAAAAAAGTCAATTGGTCAAAGTCAACATTCAACAAGTCGTATTGCTGACATCAGCAATATGTCAACATGACATGTCAAGTGATGTCATGATGACATTAGTAGGGAGACATGGTAGCATGAGGAGGTGACATGTGCCACTCATTTTTGGCATTTTCAGGCATGATGTCAACTAGTAGAAAAAGTGACATGTGGCATCATACGGATGCTAACAAGTGGCAGGCTCAAGGTATGACATGTGGATGTACGGAAGTGACATGGAATCATTCGAAGAGAAACATGTGGCAGTTACAGCAGTGACATGGATTGTATGGAAAACAAGTGGCAGTGACATGGAATCATGCAGTTGAGACATGTGGCAGTGACGTGGCGTACGAGTTGACTATGCAGGCTGACAGGACAATTACTGGGCACCTGACTGTGTGGTGACTGGATTATACAGACCAATCATAGGGGGACATTTGGCCCAATCAGAGGGTTTCACATGGCACCCCATGTTTGGCCAATATTGGCTGGTTCAAAAATTTGTTACCTTCAGCAGTTTGAACCTCCGACCTATCCTCCAACCAAAGACTTTGGAAGAACAGGCGGACCGACCAGGCTACCGTGGGAATTGTTTAACCATACGCCTTAATATGGTTTTGAATTGGTATGGTGCGTAGGTTTTGGGATAAGCTTTGGTCAGTGGGGGCGATATGGACCAACCAAGATCCCTAGACCAGGAGCTAGACCAGAAGTTTAGGGTGTGGGGGGCCTAACCACTAGACATATGGTTGTCATGCGACCCAGAGCAAATGGATCGACCGGAGGAATAGGGTCAGCACTCTGCGCTTGGCCATATGGTGTGCTCCATATGACTAGGAGCTCGGAGAAAGGGGGTTGACATAGATCATTTTTCCAATTTGGGTTTTTCAAACTATATTATATGATTTTTTAATGATTTTTATGTTGTTTTTAATGGATTTTGGCCATTTTGGGGGGATTTGGAGCCCAAAAAGAGGCCAGATCTTGGGGAAAAGTTGGGATTTGATTCTCAACTCAGATCCTATAAAAACCAGAGGTTCTTAGTAGCCTCAGAATTTCATAAATAGCAGAATGATGAAAAAATGCAAAGCCTAATCCATTTTTATGCAGAGAAGCCATTGAGGAAGAAAACTTTGAAGGCCATTTCTGGGAGCGATGCTCAACCTTTCTCAGTGTCGTCAGTTGTGTTGGATTCTTGAGGTCTAGAAGAACACAACTAGACCATTTTAGAATAATTTTGAGATACTTCTGATGTAATTTTGTAGAATTGAAGATTAATAAGAAAGCCTTCCCCACTGAAACAAAGGCCTGGAGACGTAGGCAAACTTGTGTCGAACTCCATTATCAAGCTTGTTGTTATGGTTTGTTGTTCTTTATGTTTAATTTTTTATCTGCATTGTTTATGGTTGCTGCAATATTCTTTCATTAAGTCTCCTTCCTCATTTAAGTTTTTGAATGATAATTTAACACATGCTTAAAACTCAACCAAGTCTTTTAAAGATCATTTTTGGATCAACTGATATCAGAGTAGGTTGATAGTTGGTTGTTTGAGTTTGCATGATTACCAAGGAAAGGCTAAGTCGCGGTGAAGGTGAGATTCTAGAAGGGGATCCTGAAATTGGATTGAGAAAGAGGGAATCTCAAAGTGAGAAGATGGCATCTGAATAAGGAATGTCTCAAAACAAGATAGAGTTGCAAAAGAATTTATTCTCCATGTCAGAGATGGTAAAGGTATTATATGATGATTAATTGGAACGGAAGAGGCATTTTCCAAGGAAATCTTCAAAACAAGGCAAAAGTGAAGAAGGAGATGACCCTCCTAAACCTCCTCCTTCACCTCCTTGATCTCCATCTTCTTCTTCTTCTTCAAGTACAAATTCAACTTCTACCACAAGAAAACATTCTCATAAACATAAGCATGATATGCCATTACTTAAGCTTGATGTGAAATTCGAATTTCCCATGTATGATGCTGAAGTCAATGCTGAGAGGCTTGACAACTAGGTCAAACATATGGAAGTTTATTGCAGTGTGAAACAAATCAAATATGAGGAAACCGAAATCAAATTGGCATCACTTCGTCTTGCAGGAACAACACTCATCTGGTGGCAGAGTAAGTTGCAACATGGTACGCAGCAAGTTGGTAATGTATTTCCATCATGGAAAGATTTTGTTTTTGCACTTAGAAAGTAGTTTTATCCTTTGGGTTATAAGGAAAAGTCTTTAATGGAATGGAAAATTATTAACCTACTAAAAGGACAAACGTTGTGAATACACAGATGAATTTCGTAAGATGGAATTAATGTTAAATATTCCATTACACACACAAGAAACTCCTATGAAGTATATAGGAGGTTTACCTTCACATATTCATAATATTTTATTTATGTTTGGACCTACTAATCTTGATGAGGTTTATGTCCAAGCAACATATATTGAAGTAGGGAAAATAAGAGTTGGTGTATCAGGGGAATCATCTTCAAGGAAAGAAGACAAAAGAAAGGGAAATGGAAAGAAAGCAAATCCAGTGACAATGAAAGAAGGGAAGCTCTCTTGCAAGCATTGCAAGAAAGAAGGGCATGATGATGACCATTTCTGGAAATTGCATCCAGAGAAGAGACCAAAGTGGTTCAAAGAGAGGAAAGGGAGGTAAACAGTTGCCACAGCAACACAACCAACAGACTTGGGGTATGATTCAGGTGATGAGACTAAAATCACAGCAGTTTATTTGACAGGTAAAATTGGTGATGGATATGATTATAGAAGTAAGTTGTTTCATATAAGGGTCATAATGAAACATAATAAGATCGATACATTGATAGATAGTGGATCTCAATATAACTTAATTTCTGAGGAAGTGGTTAAGAAATTGGGATTGATAACTAATTTACATCATAAACCTTACTCACTTAAATGGATAAGCAACAATCATAAATTGCACATAACAAAGCAATGCACTTTAAGGTTTGCAATTTCATAAAAGTTTGTGGATGAGGTAACATGTGATGTGGTGCCACTAAATGAATGTGGAATGGTCTTAGGCATCCCTTATTTATATGATCGTAAAGAAATATTCTACAGGGAACAGAATCAATATCACTTAACTAAAGAAGGAAATGAATATGTTGTACATGCTCATCACTTAAAAGAAAATCAATCTCTTCAAACAATGGAACAATTAAGGAAGGTAGCTTATGCAAGAAACACACCTATAATTGTGCCAAGTAAAGTAGTTGATCTTAAGGATGAACATGATATGGTTGTAGAATGGAAATTCGATGATACTTTGCTTCAAGATAAGTTAATGTTGTCCAAGCACATCAAACATATTGGTTCAGTTTCAATCATATTTATGATGTTATCATTGCTAATGTTTTCAACATGGATGGTAGTGGCTTCAGTAGGATGTGAACGATTTCAAGTGGCTAACAATATCCTTTCAGTTGTCATGGTTGTTTTTCAATTGATTATGATGCAACAAGTGCACAAGACAGAATTTAAGAAAAAGGACAAGTGGGGTGTCCTATCCTGCACTTGATGACTGGTTAATACCCTTTTGGAGGACCAAAAGGTCTTAGTGGGGAGGCATGATCCAAAATAGATCTAGGAAGGCCTAAAAATCAAATTTCTTGGAATCGGATAAAACTAGCGCCATTGTGTCGGGCTCGTCGCACCAATTATGGCCATATATTATTTTTTTCTGAAAATGGACATCGATTTCCCAAACAGGAAAAAAACTCAACTGGTTAAAGTCAATAATCAACAGGTCGTACTACTGAAATCAATAGCACGTTAACATGACATGTCAAGTGATGTCATCATGACTTCAGTAAGGACATGTGGTAGAACGAGGAGGTGACATGTGTCACTCATTTTTTTCATTTTCAGGCATGATTTGGACCAGTAAAAAAGTGACATGTGGCACCATATGGATTTTGACACATGGAAGGCTTAGGGTATGACATGTGGATGTATGGATATGACATGGCACAATTGGTAGCATGACATGTGCAAGGTACAAAAGTGATGTGGATTGTATGGACAACATGTTGCAGTGACATGGCATCATGCGATTGAGACACATGGCAGTGATGTGGCATACAGGCTAACTGTGAAGGTTGACAGGACAGTGACTGGGTAGCTGACTGTGTGGTGACTGGACAATACAGACCAATCACAGGGGACACATGGCCCAATTAGAGGGCACCACATGGAACCTTGAATTTTTCCAATATTTTTTGGTTCAAAAATTTGTTACCTCCGGTGGTTTGAACCTCTGACCTATCCTCCAACCAAAGACATCTCAAGAACCGACGGACCGATCGGGCTACCGTGCGACTTGTTTAACCATATGAACGAATATGGTTTTGAATGGGTATGGTGCAAAGGTTTTTGGATAAGTCTCAGATAGCGAGGGCTAGCCGACCGACCAGGATCCCTAGACCAGGAGTTAGACCAGAAGTTTAGGGCACGGGGAGCCTAACCACTAGACATATGGTTGTCATGTCGAGCCCGGAGCAAAGGGCTTGACCGGAAGAATAGGGCCAACACTCAGCACTTGGCCATATGTAACACTCCATATGACCAGGATCCCGGAGAAAGGGGGCTGGCGCAGATCATTTTTCCAATTTGGGTTTTTCAAACTATATTGTATGAATTTTTAATGATTTTTATGTTGTTTTTAATGGATTTTGGCCATTTTGGGGGGATTTGGAGCCCAAAAAGAGGCCATATCTTGGGGAAAAGTTGGGATTTGATTCTCAACTTAGATCCTATAAAAACCATAGTTTCTTGGCAGGCTCAGAAGTTCAGAAACATCAGAATGATGAAGAAATGCAAAGCCTAAGCCATTTTTATGCAGGGAAGCCATTGAGGAAGCGAACTTTGGAGGCCATTTCTGGGAGCAACGCCCAACCTTTTTCAGTGTCATCAGTTGTGTTGGATTATTGAGGTTGAGAAGAACATAGAAAGACCATCTTGTAATCCTTTTGAGATACTTATGATGTAATTTTTTATAATTGAATATTAATAAGAAAGCCTTCCCCACTGAGACAAATGCCCGGAGATGTAGGCAAACTTGTGTCGAACTCCATTATCAAGATTGTTGTTATGGTTTGTTGTTCCTTTTGTTTACTTTATGATCTATGTTCTTTATGGTGGCTGCAATATTCTTTCATTAAGTCTCCTTCCTCATTTAAGTTTTTGAATGATAATTTAACACATGCTTAAAACTCAACCAAGTCTTTTAAAGATCATTTTCGGATCAGCCCTAGCCTAAACTCGTTCGTTCACCCTAGAAAAATGAAAGTTTCTAATAAATTTTAGTTATGCATTGATTTCAATGGGTTGGTCTTTACTCAGAAAGGGTGCAGATGAAACTTCGGTGTTGTTCAGACCGACTCCAAAAGTAATGCAATATAAGAACACAATGCAGTTTCTTCAAATGAAAATGGATTCAACTATGCTTATGAAGAAAATTCTTTTCTTTTTCAGATGAAAACAAAAGTTTGAGTGAAATATTTAAGACACCTTGGGATGCACTTTACCATTCTCTTTTCTGAAAACAAATGCACACAAGAATGAAAAACTTTTACTACGGGATTCTTTTCTTTTTTAATGAAAGGATACCACTACCAAAGAATAATGCAACTACCTAAATGCTAATTAATTATCTATTTTATTGCAAAAATAGAAGGCAAGGGTTCAAGAAATGAGAAGAAAACAAACAGATGTAATTTTTATCTTTTTCATTTACAAAAGAAAATCAAAACAAAGAAATGCAATTTTTTCTTTTTGAAACAAGGTAGAAAGCAGGAAAAAACACAGAAAGTGCTCAGCCAAGACACTACTAAAAAGACAATGAAATTGGATATGCAGACAAACAAGTCTATTCTTTCAATATACCCAGCAAACCTTATATTAATAGTTTAAGAAAATATTTTTAATATTTTATGTACATCAAACATTTAGAACTTAATAGAGAGAAACCAAATAGAGACTCAAGACATTCTAGGTGACTAATCAAACCAAGCATTCAACCCAGAAAGGAAGAGATTTTTTAATAAATTTCAACTTCACACAGGTCTGCAATTGTTACAAGTGAAACTTGCATATATATGTGGGTTGTAGAGATGCAATGTGCAGATGTATGCAGGCTATAGAGATGCAACTCATTGATGGCAAGGTAAGGTCAAAAAATAAAAATAAAATGCCACTCTAAAACAGAGGGCTTCAGGACTTAGCAACATGTCCTACAAGGCTAAAAGACTCTGTAAAAGACTCAGAAACTAACAGAAAAAGACAAAGACGCCTCAACCAAACTAACCCAACTAGGAGAGTCCCCAATGGAGTCACCAATTTTGATTAAGGGGTTTTTCCCCTATGATCTTGGGTCAAAATAACAACAGAGCAAGACTAACTGGAAGAGACAGCAATCTCCCCTCTATGACAAGCACACAAAATTTAAAGAAAATAACTTCTTAAACTAGGAGAAAGTTGGGATAGAGAGGAGAAAAGAAAGTGCACCTTGTTCTCCCATATGATGTCGATCCCTGCTCCAATTTGTCAAAGAGCTCTTGATCTTCTGTTGTAACCAACCTGCAATATAGATACAAAACAAGGGTTGCAACAAAAGTAGTTATGCAATCAAAAGCATGTCCATGGTATATTTCATATTCAAAGTAAGCACAAAGAGAAACATACATTGAAGAAAAAATCTGAGGGAAAACAAACTCTTTATTATCAACAAGTGGAATAGGTAAGTTACAACTTTGTTCAGCCTTAGGCACCATCTTGAAGCCAACTATATAGGTTCTTCCAAGAATCCTCAAGAATCAACTCAACTGATGTAATCTTCCTTCAATGACTCAGATATGGATAAGGAGACACCCTATAGCCACATAAAATGAGAAAGAAGCGTTGGAAAAGGAGTTTCCAAACTAGAGCGAATGTTGCTCAGAGAATTATAGGGAAGGGAGGCTTGCTACATGTTGGCAGCATAAATTTGAATAAAGGAACTTGACCTGTCCTTAGCCCTCCATGGTTGTTTTATATCTTCCCAAAGAGGTTTGGGGAGTTGAATTACGTTGTGTACAGGAAAGTGTCATTGGGAAATGAGCCCAACAGAACAACTCGCCCGAAAACATGGCATTATTTTATTTTTCACACATTTTGAGGGCATCCATGGGTTGCAGTGTGGAAATTCGTGGATGTTTGCATGATAGACTAGGAAAACCTGAGGATATGCTCTTAGGGCATTTTTTTTAAATGAATTTTGAGAGGTCTTTTGGGGAAAATTCTAGCAAGAATTGGGAAAGGGTTTATCCATGGCACAAATGCATAGGTGTGGCATTTTGTGCTATGACAGACATGATTGAAGTAAGATATGTTATATTGAGGATAGAAACATTACCAAATTCACCACATATTCACCATAATATCATATGCAAGGAATCCCATTTCATTAATGTTAATTACTCCCTGATTTTGAATTTATGGTGAAGCTTTAAAAAATATCAGGTCACATACATAATGGTATCAATTCGAATGTGTGACAGTTGTTGTAGAAATTCAGTTATTAATATTCTCAAAATTGGTGCTTACGCATCAAGATTCATGAAAATAGGCTAAGTATGAAAAGTGAAAATTGAGTGATGTAGGGGCTATTTTAGATAATGCGGAACTGTAGGTTGCATGATGTCAAGGGATGGGGTGAAGGGGGGTCTCCCACATCTGCATTGATAAAATAAACAAAGTGTAAATGTAGGTGCATTTTGTAGGACACAAAAGTGTGGGTTCCTTTTGGAAAATGCAAAATTGTGAGTTGAGGATCACAATAGTTTTATCAATGAGATTTCCCTCCTCAACAAGACTCCCACAAGTGGATAAAAATAGCTAAGTATAGGAAACACAGAAAAAGAGTAATGTGGGTTTGCAGAGTTGCAGGATTATGGGATTGCGAGGATAAGGGGAGGTCTTCCTAAAACCCACATGTAAAAAATAAATGCCTAAGTATGGGATGTTGAAAATATCACTAGATATCACCAAGGCAATAGAGCATTGATTAATGAAGCTTTATCAACACCCACCCTGAGGTTTTACCACATAAATTTCTTGCTTCCTCTCTTTTGTTTGCTTAGATATACTTTTATTTATTTAATTCTTTTCATAGGAGTTTATATAGGATAGATGTTGGTTATATGTTTCTACATATGTCCATGGTCTTTCATGGTATTATATCCATACATCTAACTCCTTGGATGAACTTCTTTGTTTATTGAAATATTGGATAGGAGATATAGTTTTGTTTGTTTGATGCTTTCTGTAGGAGTTTAGATAGGATATAATCTAGTGTATCACTCCAAAACCAAACATTTTTACCTTATACCCATTACATTAAGGACCTATTTGCATATGGTGCTATTGATTTGGATCATTTACCCATTGAAAAACAAGATATTGATATCTTCATCGAGTCCATGACAAGGGTGACATTTCTTCATCTTTGAAACTTATTGGGAATGTGAGAAGTTTTCATCAAAGGGGATTGTTAATCATAATGAAATCTTCCACCAAATGTGTTTTATCTCTCTCGTCAACATTAAGGGGGAATGTAAGAACGTGTTTAATGTTTGTCTAATGGCCACATTTGTTGTTGTATAGCTTGTCATTATGATAAGGCATTTTTTATACGCAATCTGACATTATTAAAATATTGGCCATATTTTTTTTTTTAAGTAAAAAAGAGAGAGTGGATCCTTTATATTATATCATAACAAAATATAAAGTTGTCCTTGGGCTGCCAGTTGTTCCGCCAAAAAGCATAAACCAGAATAGTTGGAAGCCCTGGATGACTATGTCAAAATAGGTAGACCTCCATCTTCCCTGCCTGGAGGAAACCAGGACAAGTGGCGGTCCATAATCCGCAGAATTTTCCATGACAACAAAAACTAAAAATCAACTAAACATAAAAGAGGATTTTTAACAGAAATAACCCCCAACCGGAGTTGAGCAACTAACCAAAAACAGAAGGAAAATCTAGCCACATTGTTACCCATTGAGGTCTTCATTGTCGGGGTCGTCACTGGGCATCTCGTACTGAGCTAGAAGGGCATAGAGTCTCGCACACATCGGACACCTTTGATTTGCTGGCACATTGGACAGAGCCTCATAGAGAATGTCCATGTGTTGGCTCATGAGTGCACCATGGTAGGCCTGGTCTTCCATCTGGTGCCTAAAATCGAGCACCAAATCGACCTGGTCCGGGTGGAAAAGGGGTGGAGGGACACACCACTGATCTAAGGGTGTTGGAATAGGCAGTGGCATGAGGACCTCTCCACCCTCCTTCAATGTGCGCCCATCCATCACGTGCTCCTGGTGTCCATCCTCTGCAGCAGCCCACGTTCCATACATCACGTTCTTCGAGTGTCCCATTGTCGCGCTCTGCTCCTCAACCCCTCTTTCTCCTCCCATCCTCGTGCTCCTTGGTTTGCATTATGAGACTGTGAGTGGAGCGATATCCTCTGAGAGTAAGTCATTCTAGGCCATTTGGAGGCACTTGTCCAGGATTTCCTCCTCAATGTAACAAACGGGGAAATCCTCCACTAGTGAAGCCATGTTTTTTACCCCTATATCTGCCCGAATTTCGTCCCCAGGGAGGATAATTGGAGGCTCTGGTCCAGTTTTATTGGATAAATCAATGAATGCGGACATAAATTGATCTCCCTAGATCCACCTAAATCTAGAACAAAACAAGACAGGACATGACTCTTTCCCTAAGATTTAATCATTGAGTTTACTATAAAACAAGAGATGAATGGCATACCTTTGAATATTGCTTCCTTATATCTTTGTTGTCCCTGCTCCGCTCTGGTGCTTTTGTGATATTGGATCTACAATGAAACACAAACCAACCAAAGTGAAAGCAACAATAGTATATTCAATGAAAACTTACACATGTGATCAAGAAGTCATGTAATAAAATGAGAATGATTTTATGGGAAAGAAACATGCCACTGTATTATATTAAGTAAAAGTGGAACATACAACCAAATAGCCTTGTTGTTGCAAGGTTCCCTTTTGGTGGCCCTTTTCTCCAACACACACTTGCTCCACACTTGCATGAAGAGGATCCACAATAACTTGATGGACATATGAAGACCTCAAGCATCAATTAAGATAGAATCCCTCACACAATTCTCATCCTATTCCTTCATTAATTCCTTGCTTGCTCTTGATTTCTTAATATTTCTTAACCTTTTTCCATGAGAAATCCATCATTATATAGGAGAAAGAGAGGTGGTTAAAGAGATTAGGATGATCCCACCAAATCAGAGAAGCGAGTAGGATCCAAACCATATGGATGCCACCTCATATTCTAGAAGATCCCTTCTAGAACTTTCGTGAACTTCGTCCATTTTCTTAGTCTTCCAACATCACTGCACCCTGGCTATAATGTATCCTGTAGAAACGTCGCAAGAAGTTTCATGACAGCCTGCATAAATCAGGCATTTCCGCACTGTACCTTATGGCTGACCTGCGGCGGCCTTCTAAAAACAAGTTTTGTAGAACAGGGAGCTAGTCACTTTTCTCATGAAGAAAGTTTATTTTGGAAGCCTGAACACATGCCATAGAAACATCACCAGGGTGACTAAACTAATGTGTAACAGAATGCCCTCCAAAGTATGAGGTTGGAACTCATGACAACCGAAATACTTTGTAAAATATGTGTGTCTCGGAAACAAGGAGCGCACCAATCGGAAACCTGCAAACAACCAAGCATCTGTGCAATATTATATCATTTCTGAGGTAGGCATTACCATGATCAGAATACAAGTGATTTAAATCATAAATGTCAGTCATGGCCAAATCATACACTGTGGATCCATGTCACCAATATTCTAAATAGCCACCAAAAATACATTGTGGATATATGCTCGTAGAAAAACTCAAATTCGAACATAGCCACGAGACATACAAAGTGGATCTATGTGTCAATACAAATTATAAATACTCCGTCACAACCTGGATCGAAACAATGAGATCCAGGGTCTTCAATCCCATTGTCCGTAAGTACGAATCTAACCATCCGATTACGGGTGTTGAAGTCGAACATGGTAGAAACCACTTCATTATCGACCATTGATGAAAACTGTTAACAAGTGCAAGGGAAATCATCATTGATGTCAATGACTCTCAAGGTACCTTAGTACAATCCAATGAATGTGAATAAATGATCTAAAGTCGAGCACTTGATAGAATCTCTCAATCAGGGGTCAATTATGTGAACCCACTGTCGAAAGCGAAGAAACCTGCCATTGAGGCATGCAAGTTCTAAGGTACTAATTGATATCTAAGTCTCATTTATGGATAATGAGTTGACATCGACAGGAAAAGACTTGTCACAGGAGGGACTTGATGTATCCCCTATCAATGACACGAAACAAGTAATAGATTTAAGGTACATCAAAGTGTGAAGATGATTTGAAACTGACACAGGGAAGGCCGACATGGTAAGAATTGATAACTGCAAATGGCCGACTCGATAGAAGGATTGTGCAAGGTTGGACTTCTCTTGAACATATGAATGACACGACAATGGTCTTGGTAACATTGACTCAGAGATGACCCAATATATGAACTTGCAGAAGGTCAAACCAGAGACAAATTAATTTCCCAACCCGGATTCAATGATGAAGGGGGTGTCATGTTCAAGAGCGACTATTACTGCCACTAACACAAATATAGAGACACATTTCTTTCCCAAATTTTCCCCCACCATTTCTGGCATGTACCTCTTTATTTTTATGAAAGCTTGAGGAGGATAACATATGCTTGCTGATGTAAGCTCATCCTTTAGACAAGTCCCTCAGAGTATGTTTAATGAACCCTAAGAAGGAGTAGTTTGGTTCCATATAGGTCTTTCAATGTTTTTTTAATGAGTCCAAAGAGAGAAAACTCGGGGATTTTTCATATTTAAAGAGTTTGAAAAACACTTAAATATGACTCTCTTGGTTCCTTTTTTCGTAAATTAGTTTAATGAGACTGAAAAAGTGATAACCTACCGCCCATCAAACGTTTTCTTCAAATACTTTTATGAGCGTGAAAAGAACAAGCTCGCTCGACAATCTTTTCATTTTTACGGAGTGTGAAAAGAGCTTAAAGGATACTCCATAGGTTTCTCTTTTCGTGTTACCATGACGAGTATGAAAAAATGACAAGAGTATACTCGGTTGTGTTCTCATTGATTTGTGAGTATGAGAACGAACAAAGACTGAGCTCAAGGTTTTTCCTGAAAAACCTAACAAGTATTTGTACAAGCGACAAACGTAAAAATAAACCAAAAAACGTATATGTGTTCCATCGTTTAGGCTCTTAGATTCTTCACCTATGAAAAATCAAAACACTTACAATGTCATTAGAACTTTAGGTTTTAAGTAAAATGAATAAAATAATATAAAATATCAATGAAAAAAGTAAAAAGTGAATAAATATAGGTGAAAACTCTTTTTTACCATTTCATTGTCATTTTACCCAAAACTTGTCCAAAAAACCCTATTCCACCTCAAACTTCCACGACGAACTACGGGAGGCACGGGCAACCATTCGACGAACGACTTCTGCTAAAAAGGTAATCATCTTGTCCTCTCCATTTTGCATGGATTAATTTCTATTTTTACTGGTTAAATATGTTTTTTGAGTTAGATTTTATGAGGGTAGGTGTGCGTAGGGATCATCGCAAGTGGCTTATATCGGTCCCTGTGGAAACCATCGGTTTATGCAGGCATCCTTATGGATGACTTGCGAAAATTCCACACTGCGTAAAAATATAACCTACATCGGGCGCAACTCAAAAATTTCTCATTTATATTTGGCCAATAAAAAATCCCAATAAAGTAAAATGAAGATGCTAATCCTCTCCTTATGGCTTCAATGCAAGTTTTGACCTTCAAAATGTTGGAGTGGAGGGAGAGAGAACATGAGGATGATGATCATTTCATCATGAATGACCCAGGCACAGTTAATTCACTCTAACCGTGTGGGTTGTTGAAGTTCTTTAAGATCCAAGGCATGAGGACCTAATTAAGGTTACTTGAGTATTTAGTCCACATGTGGGACGTGGATCAACACGTGTTCCATGTGGGAGCCCACATACTTTCTTTAGATATCGAGGATATCTATTTTTTGACGGGATTATCTCGTTGTGGATCTCATGTGACCTTGACAGGTAATAGAAGTGTAGGTTTACCGATGAGTGAGAATGTTTGTCGGTATTGTGAACCAGGGGCCGAGAGACGTAAAGGAAAGGTTACCATTAGGGATGTCTAGGATTTACCCCTTCGGACTATCCTTTTCACTATCTCATGGATGGCAGGGAGTGCATCTCCTCATATGGCTCTCCAGAGTTACTTCCACTATGTAGTGGAGTGCATGGAACCCCGGGTATTTAACTGGTGTGACAGGGTTCTTCGGAGTATGAAGAAACAATTGACAAAGTGTAAAAAATATGACCTGAAATAGTTTGAGTACGGATCCATTTTAGTGTCCTTCTTCCTCGAGAGGGTTCCACACTTGCGCTTACAGGTAGAGTGGGGCATACCGGCCCCACAAGATCCAAGATTGAAGAGGTGGTGTGACCTCATGGCTCGACATGTGACCGGCCCCATCGTTAAATATAACTATGTGTTCTTTGATTGGTTGAGGCCTTAGCTACTCATGGTAGATGATTATGCATATGTCGGTTTGGACTTTAGAGGCAACCTAGACTTGGTTCTGCCTGAATTTTCTCAGTGGGGAAACTTGGGTAAGAAACACATTTTGGTTTTATAATGTTTTTGTAAATTTTGAAATATGAAATGTTTTTTATGTTTTTTAATATGACAACTAATCAAGAACTCTTTGACAACACAGATGTAGGACCACACCGGCCTCCAGGTAAATATCCCATCCATATATGAGGGGAGGCAGTCGAGGCAGTAGGGTTGGCTGCTGCTAATTATGAGGCGATCGAGCAGAACCTAGAGGGGTTGACAGCAGATGTCCCAGATATCTCTATCGATGAGATCCTGCGACATTATCAGCGCCATACCGTGGGCATATCTAGTTCTCTTAGTTGACTGCTTCGTAGGGTAGCATGGGTAGTCATGTGTTATCGTGAGAAGCATCCCTGATGCTATTTTGTATATGAAGCCATGTGCTTCACATTTTTTATATTTTGGTCTTCGAACGAAAAAACACTTTTTGTAAAAACTTTTATCGTTATATATACATGAGGCTTCTACCGGCTTACTTGATTTATTTACAAAATGTGATTGGATTTATAAATGTCTCAAATGTCTGTCTAACACATAATTAGCTAATGTGTATGTTAATGTATTTATACATCTAGGAATGTGTTGATATTCAATGTAATCAAAATGACATTCCAAGAGGCGAATTCTTAAATATACCCTTAATAAAGTAGAACTTCGGATAGCATAGACATTACTCAATTGTAGTACTACTAAATGTGAATCAAGTCGTACAACAAGATGACAAATTCCAAGTAAGACAATGTCGGTAAACAATTTGATGACTGCACTGTACTCCATGATATTGTTAGTTGCACGACCGAGGAAAACACCGTGTAGACTGATTATTTCATTTGTGGGTGTGTAGATTGCCCAAGCAGCAGATGCTAGGTTCTGAGTACTATGACTAGTGCCATCAGTGAAGCCAATGTGGGATACCGAAGAAACCGACATCTGGAAACCAAGCACAATGCAAGGTAAGCAGTTGGGGGTCGAAACCAAATAACGAAAAAGAACACAAAAAGTAGCACACATGATTATGATACAATAAAAATACAAGCACTCATGCAAATACAATCTAATCATAGTACTTCTTCAAGTAAAGCCCAATTATGGGTTCACTCAAAGGAATTCCATCATAATCCACTAACTCATAAGCTCCCTTCTCCAACACTCGTTTGACAATGTAAGGGCCTCGCCACATAGCCTCGAATTTTTTGGCCCCTAGTAAATAACGATCTTGTTCGTAGAGGAGAACTAAATCACCTTCAGAGAAAACACATGGCTTGACATGCTTGTCATATTGGGCTTTGACACACTTTTTCTAAGCTTCAATAACCAGGGTGGCATCATGACGGGTTTCATCTAATTGTATCAGGTACAATAGACATTCCTCTTCAGCAGAGGTGTTGGGGAGAATTTCAACAGCTAGCTTCAAAGATGGTATCTCACATTCAATCGCTAGGACAACTTCGACACCATACACTAATTGAAAAGGTGTATATCCCGTGGAAGACTTCACAGATGTATGATAGGCCCATAATGTTGAAAACAACATCGTGTGCCAACTTGTCTTGTGAATTCCTATTATCCGTCAAAGCATAGTAATAAGAAATTTGTTTATCCCTTCAACCTAGCCATTGGCTTGTGGATAATAGGGGGTTGATTTTTCATGCCGAAGACCCAACTTTTCAGTAAGCTCGGACATCATGAAATTTTGAAAATGGCTATCGTACTTATTAGTAACGATATCTTGCGAGATTCCAAATCGAGTGATGATATGATTGAATATGAACAATGTTGCATTTTTCCCAGTGTTATCGAATGTAGGCATCACCTCGGCCCATGTAGTGAATTAATCCACATCTATGATGATGTTTCCATGCCCCCCGACCGAGTGAGGGTTACATGTCATGAAGTCAATGCCCCATTTTGTGAAGGGACCAACAGAAACTACAGGGTGTAATGGAGCGGGATGAGATCTTATCTTGTTATTATGGGTTTGACAATCATGACACTTATGGACAGCAGTGATAAAGTCTTTAAATAAAGAAGGTTGGAAGTATCCTACTCATAAGATATTTTGGGCAGAGGCATACCCAGACATATGACCACCACATGCTCCAGAGTGGCAGTCATTTAAAGCTTTCTCAGCCTCATCATAGGTGAGACATCGTCGGAAAATAGAGTCAACACCATGGCAATAAAGAGTGTCATCGAGAATTATGTATTGACAGGCTTGATACCGTATACAACGATGGTCTGTACTAGAAAGGTTGGGCTCAAAATTTTGATTCTGGAGATAAATGATAATATCTCCATACCAAACGTCATCAGAACTGATCAGAAAAAGGGATTCATCAGGTAAGGAATTCTATGTAACATTTGTTGCATCAATCGAGGGAAGGTCACATATCAATTCGGAAAATACCAAATATTTCTTAGACTTAGCACGTTCAAACTCTAAGTTGAACTCCTGGAGAATCACTATCCATTTGGAGTACTTTCCCCCTAGCAATTGGTGCGTAAGGATATGTTGCATAGGGTTGCAATTGGAAATGACAGTGGTCTTACATAATAAGATATAATGATGAAAATGTTGGACATCTTGAACAGCTGCCAAGGCCAGTTTCTCCACATGTAGGTATTTGGCTTCGGTAGTCATGAGACTCTAACTCAAATAATAAATTACATGTTCGTCGTGTGAATCATCTTCTTGGACTAAAACCATTGCAATGGTAGAGTCCGAAGCTGCGAGGTAAAGGAAATAGTCTCGACTATAATCGGGTGGGAAAAGCAGTGGTGTACGGGTTAAGGTAAGTTTTAAATATTCAAAGGATTTATTGGCGGTATCATCCCATACAAACTCGTAACCTTTCTTCAACAGTCGAGTAAAACCCTATGTTAAATCGACATAATTTGGAATGAATCAACGAAAAAATTTTGCCTTCCCTTGCAAACTTTGAAGTTGGCATAGTGTGGAAGGAGGAGGTAGATTAAGGATAGCCTCAACCTTCAAAAGGTCTACCCGATTTCCATGAAGTGACACAATAAAACCCAGAAGTCAGTCGGACTCCACACAAAAAACACATTTGTGTGGGTTCAAATGTATACGATAGTAACGACCACGAAGGAAAATGGCTCAGAGATGGGTCGGGCAATATTGGTGATGTATGGAATGCATCAGTAGATCATCGAGATATGGTTGTAAGATGTGCTTGATATTGTGAAAATCATAAGACATGGCACGTTGAAAATTCGCACCAACATTCTTCAAACCGAAAGGCAGTTTCTGGTAGGCAAAAGTACCCCAAGGACAAATGAAAGCAGTCTTGTGTTGATCCGTGGGAAAAATATTAATATGATTATAGCCATAGAAACGTCCATTAAGGAGAATATTACACTCCCGGCACAATCATCGACGATCTGGTCAACGAAGGGGGTTGGATAATTGTCCTTGGGACAAGATTTATTGATATCCCTATAATCTACACATACAGGGATCGTTCCTTGTTTCTTATTGACCAGAACCAGATTGGAGACCCAATCGGTTAAAGCCACAGGATAAATAAAGCCAGCCTTAAGAATTTTTTCAACTTCGAGCTTGATAGCAGTGGATTTACAAGGGTGGACTGGACGAAGTCTCTGCCGAACAGGTTTAGCGTCCGGGTAGGTCTTGATTGCATGCACAATGATATTGGGGTCAATACGTGGCATCTCTTCGTATCTCCAAGCAAAAACGTCACAGAATTCTTGAAAAATGGATTGATAAGTGATGACCTCATCAACGAAACATGAGGCTTCGATGTGAACATTTTCAATGACTCCAGGTTTAATGGATATGTCATGAGGAACGGTGGGTGAGATATTACTCAGGTTCCTTCATATAACATGTCATGGGATGACTCGAGAATAGAGGAAATTACAACAACAGTCGACGGAGTCGAAATCCGTTGGTAACTCTCTATGGTGTGTTGTTCTAGGAATAGAATGGAATGATGATTTCCATCATCTCATAGGGTGTCTTCCATGGACATGACTGACATGATAATCTCGTCGGTAGGAAAGATCACACGAAACGGATAGGGATATGAATCACAGAGAGAGGGTGTAGAAGGGGTTGTCGATTGAATGGCTTGATAAGCAGATTCAACTGCACTTAAAGTCATTTGTTTGTCATAGCAAAGATAATCACCAGTATCAGGTACTAGCCACGAGTCATGAGATGTGGGGGTTTCGTGGACAGAGGTGGAAATCATGTTGATTAAGGTGACAAAAGGAGGTGGAACATCAAGTGGTGGTTTTGGGAAGGTATCCATTAAAGTGAAATCTTTCAGAAGACCCACACCGACATTCTTGTACCTAGGGGATGTCTTTAAGATAAAGGGTACATTGCTAGTACGAAAATCGGAATTGAAAAAGGCCAGTTGGTCAACCATAGCGAGTTTTCCTTGATGTGGGAAACATAACACACGAAAAAGGGTATACACAACGACACGCATGGAATCAATCTAGCTATGGTCAAGTAAGAGGTTATAGTCAAGAGGCGCATCAAATATCTCGAACTCCACATTGACCGATTTTCCTTCCAATGTAATAGACAACGAGGGAAGAACATTGTAGGGTTTAAAACTAGAACCATTGAAAGCCTTAAGTGTATTGTGTGATTCCGTGAGGGGAGGAGAGCCAATGGATTTCCAAAAAGTAACTGACATAACACACATCGAGGCACCCTCGTCAATAACGGTTCTATAGATATTCTTGTTCTCGACAACAACTTGAATCTGAAATGTTAACTGAGGAGGTAGCCTTGGAATGTGGCCTTCCAAGTCAAAGATTATCAAATTCATATTTGTGGGATTAATTCCACCAATGGCCTTTAACAGTTCCTTCCATTGAACGAGAAAACTTTGAAGGACTTCGAGAGATGACATCGCAGAGGGTGCTTGCGCAAGGTCTTCTACAATGTTGTAGTTTTGAGCAGCATGCGAGTGAGGATTAAAGGCAGAATTACGAACAATAGCCTTTGGAGGAGGGTGGAGAACTGCATTGGGACCGGGTCATTCAAGATGAAGAGGACCGTTGAGAGGTGAAGTTGAGGCAGGCGGTTGAACCAATGAAGGTGGTAAATCATCAACTTTCTCCTTTGAAGGAGAATAATCTTTGGCTCTAGTGGTGATTGCAACGTCGTTCTTGGTAGAATTACCAGTACACATAAGGACTTACGAAGTGGTGAAAGGAGAGGGTTGGTCATGAATGACCAATTGGGCCTGTTGTTGAGAAGGGAAAGGTTGTGACAAAACGATAGGTGTGGGAGGATTTCCAGTTCCTTGAAGGAACTTAGTGACCTCGGCACGTCTTGGAAAATATTTTGTGTAGTGATCATCACCACAGATAAGGCAAGGATATCAAGTTTTATGCTTATCCTTGTCATCAGCAGACTGTGTCTTGGGTTTATTGGATTGTGGATTATTATTTCTATCCTTCTTATTCTTAACCTTTCCTTTTTTAGATTTATTTTTGCCGGTAGGGGTGGATTAAACAGAGTTAACCTCAGAAGTTTTGTTGGTGGAAGGAGTAGGAGTCAAAGCACCTTGAACATTAGAAGCAGTAGATTTGGGATTGGTGTGAGTGGCCAATGTGGATTTAGCATCAACATGGAAGGTGCCAATCACACCATCAGCACCATGGGAATTTTTTGTGGTTATTGAGGTAGTGGTGGTAGAAGGGCGAGGAGCATCAGGGAGAAAGTTGTAAAGAGTGTCAGTTTGTGAATAAACGAGATATAAGTACTGAGTGAGACTAATCTCCTTCTCTTCAGTGACCACCCCACCCAGGGAAATATCATGGGAGATTTTATTGATGAATGATTTGGTGAACCATTCATCCAATAACTGATCAGGAAGGTCGAGTTTGATCAAGCGTCTTCGCTGTCTCCACTCATGAATGTGATTGGAAATGTGAGTGGCAAAGGATTGCTTAAAGGAACTTAAAATATCAGTTCCTCTCTCATAGTGGATTGGCAATTGGTAATGTGTGAGAAAATCCATGGCCAGGGTATTGAATTCATTAAAGAAGCCTCACGGTAATTCTATGTACCACTTTCCAGTCGAACCCATGAGAGTTCGTTGAAAGAGTCGTAACCGAATGGAGTCATCCATCAAAGAGTTGGACGAATACCAAAGGTGGAAAGTCATAACATGATCATTTGGGTCTTCTCCTGGTCAACCGTCAAACTTGGGAATGTCAGACAGTAATTTGGTTGGTGTGACGGGCCAATGGGGAGAATGTAAGATAGGATCATTCAAGATTCTAGACAAGTCAGGTAAATCCAAAGTGGCTAGAAAAGGTAGTTGTCTGTTCACGTGAGGATACTGGTGACTTTGGGGAGGAATTATCGTCGGTATACCAGTAGGACCATAAGTATTATGCATGTACGTGGAGAGTCTTGACAGATTTTGCCGTGGAGGATTTGGAGGCATATAGCCCATGGGGTTGGGTTGGCTGGAAATGTTCCCTTGAAAAGGGACACTAGACTGAACGTTCGAACCCCAAGAAGGATTTAAAGAACCAGGATATGGATGGCCAGAGTGAGGGGGTACAAAAGAGGTGACTTGAGGTTGTTTCCCCCTAGATGATTGTGGATTTATTTGGGAAAGAAGATCCCAAAGTTGGGATAGTGATCCCGATGTGTTCTATCCATATAGTGGGTTATAGATTCCAACCTGAGGTTTTCCTCCAAGTAGAGGTTTCCCCCCAATGTGAGATTTCCCTCCAATGGGAATATGGTAACTAGAAGTGAATGGATGATGGGTGCTCCCAATTGGATTGGAGCCACTAGGTCCAAATCCCCTGGGAAAGGGTGGATAAGACCCTACGGAGAGGACCTTGGAAGGTGTAGGAACAAAACTGGCAGCAACATTATACCCAGGTGGAAAAAAAACTCCAGAAACTCTGGATGGAACCTGGGTAGGGATGGAGGTGGAAGGATTCAAAGCGTGATACCTAGGAGAAAGCAATGGGATAGGTCTAGATGAGAGTGGTGTGCCAATGGGAGCTTGGTTAACCACCACATTCCTGATAGGAATAGTCATAATGTGAGGGACAATAGTATAATGGCCCATTTGGAGAGAAAAAGTCGAGCTAGGACCAACTGACTGTGTGTCTGGAATGACGGTGATGTTTCTAGTTGTACTAGCAAAATGGTCAAAAGGTATCGTGTAGGTAACAGACTTTTTGGGAAGTTGGGAGACAACGGGTGTATCAGGACCTGCCCCTAAGTTGTCGTAAAGGTCCCGTACCATGCGAGGTGGGCTTCCAAATATGTCAGTAGTCCAAAGGGGATTCTCGACTCCAGGGCCTATATGGTGTCCGGTCGGTATTCCAAAAGTGTCAACAACAAGTTCTCATGATGAATTCATCTGGAGAATACGTCTCTTGTATCCAGGAGGAATGTGAAAAGCCTCTAGAGAATCGGAAATAATTCATAAAATTTCTAAAGAGGCAGAACCTTCCGCTTGTGAGGTTACGGTGTCTTGGACCGCTCTCTGCTCGGGAGAGCCCTCCGGTGAATTAGGAGGCAAAGGGAGATAACCTTCTGAATCCTCCGGGGGTATCCCTTGCATCCTACATGAATGGTGTGGAGGGTCGATATTGGCCGAACCAAATATTTTACAGATAAAATCTATGGCCAACTGCGGAAACAATCAACACTCGCTAATAAAATCTAGAAATCAAACCAAGCAAACAAACCTTATTATTTCGAAGTCACTAGTTGGTGATAAAATCCAATGTCGCGAAGTCAAGACAAAAGGGGCTAGGATAGAGTGGGTGGAAATGTTTCGTTGACGACCTACTTAACAGACTTACACCCTGGTGCAAGCTCCCACACATAATCGTGGGAATACCCTCCAAGGAGCCTGAGTGAGTCTGGCCAATGTTGATTCCAGGTACCATGAAGACTTGCCCCTCCACAGTCATCTCATGTAAGACCCTAAAAATATAGGCTACTAAGGTTACCAAGAACAACAGTGATGCCTAGGGAAACAGTCAACAGTCCGATCCATGAGTAAGGGCAGGGTATCTAGCCCAAAATCAAATTGAAAGGCTTCCATTCATAATTGTGGGTATACCTTCAAGTGACCCCCGTAATACGCACAATATCTACACCAAGACCAACAAAGTAGGGTGAGTAACTCTGTCATCCTTAATGCAACCTTAGGATTGACCCTTGTGTGAGAAGGGCTTCCTAGGACAAAATGTTGCAAGTGGATTTGAACACTCCTTGTCACAAGATGCTACAATGTGTTTTATTCTTTGGAGAGTGTGCCTCACAACCTATTCCAAAGCGCTAGACTAGCTAATGTTGGTGTAAAAGAGTTTCTAGAAAATAAAAGTTACTAATAAATTTTAAAATTACTTAGTATTTTAGAGGTTGTTTTTTACGCAAGACGGAGATGGAGATGAAACTGATGTTGTATGAGACCTTCACCCAATAATATGCAAAAAGAGATGGATGATGCAATGTTTCAGTTTGATGAACTCTAATTACAATAGGGAGAAAGTATTTCTTCGGAAAACACGAAAGCTACGAAATATAATTCCTTTTTATTGAATGAACACAATTTCAAACAATCATAAGCAATGAAATTTTCCAATTTGTTCTCTTGTAAAAAAATGTGAATGCAAAAACTTTTCTTATGAATGATTACTTAAAAAGAATAAATGACTTTAATTCTTCCTTTCCAAAACCAAGTGAGGGATATAATGAAGAAAGGAAAAGTGATCAAAGAAAATAGATAAACTCAATAAACACCCAAATCAAACTTTCAATGAAGATAAAAATGAAGATGACAATAAAGTGTTTCGCTAAATGCAAATGAAAATATTTTTCCAATCAACAAGCAATCTAGAAAATGTAAAACAATCCAAAACTTTAAATCAAATCAAAGACTTTTATCAATCAAGCACTCAAATTTAAATCCAGATATTATGTCCTTGTTGACAAAAAGCACGAAGTAAAAACTTGTAAAATGATGAAGCAGGCTTTTCAATCCCTGAAAACCAATCAACAACAAGTCTTACACTCAAAAAACAGTCAAGTATTGGCACTAAAAGTTATTCCCAGGTGATCAAAGCAACACTGGGTCTCAGAAGACAAAAAGACCTAATCCAAAAATTCTATAGGAGATGTCGCAACCCAGCAGTAAGGTACAGTGCAGGGATTTGATGTTTCTGCAGGCTAGATATGGGTAGGAAGCATAGATTATGCGTTGGTCTAAATAGTCAGGGTGCGGCTATCTAAGGTTTCCACAGGCTGCATATGGGATACAATGCAGAAATGCCTGTAAACAAAGGAAAATTGGAAAAAGGGAAAAGAGTCTAAAATAACTTTTAGATCCAGAAAGTCTGAATGGATCCCCCACAGACTCAGAGACTGGATTAAAATTAAAAGAGGTAGGCTAAAGGAAAATGGATAACAAAAAACCAAAACAAGTTGTCTCCCCAGTGGAGTCACCAATTTTGTTATTGGATAAATCAGTGAATGAAAACATAAACTGATCTCCCTAGATCCACCTTAATCTAGAACAAAACAAGACAAGACATGACGCTTTCCCTAAGATTTAATCATTAAGTTTACTATCAAACAAGAGATGAATGACATACCTTTGAATATTACTTCCTTATATCTTTGTTGTCCCCTCTCCAGTCTAGTGCTCTTGTGATATTGGATCTACAATGAAACACAAACCAACCAAAGTGAAAGAAACAATAGTATATTCAATGAAAACTTACACATGTGATCAAGGAGTCATGTAATAAAATGAGAATGATTTTATGGGAAGGAAACATGCCACTGTATTATATTAAGTAAAAGTGGAAGATACAACCAAACAGCCTTGATGTTGCAAGGTTCCCTTTTGGTGGCCCTTTGCTCCAACACACACACTTGCTCCACACTTGCATGAAGAGAATCCACAATAACTTCATGGACAGATGAATACCACAAGCATTAATTGAGATAGAATCCCTCAGACAATTCTCATCCTATTCCTTCATTAATTCATTGTTTTATCTTGCTTTCTTAATCTTGCTTAACCTTTTCCATGAGAAATCCATCATTATATAGGAGAAAGAGAGGTGGTTAAAGATATTAGGATGATCCCACCAAATCAGAGAAGCAAGTAGGATCCCAACCATACATATGTGACCTCATATTCTAGAATATCCCTTCTAGAACTTTCGTGAACTTCGTCCCTTTTCTCAGTCTTCCAATGTCGTTGCACCCTGGCTATAGCACAGCCTGCGAAAAAGTCGCAAGCAGTTTCATGACAACCTGTGGAAATCAGGAATGTTTGCACTGTACCTTATGGCTGGATTGTGGCGGCCTTCTAAAAACAAGTTTTGTAGAAGAGGGAGCTAGTCACTTTTCTCATGAAGAAATTTTATTTTGGAAGCTTGAACACATGTTGTAGAAACATCACCAGGGTGACTAAAATAATGTGTAACATCGAGTGAAAAGAAAATTCTCCGGAAAGAGTTGGATGGCCTCTTCCGAGATGACCTCCTCCACAAAAATCGTTGGAGATGACCAGGCCATTCTTTCTCTATCATCGCTGTGAGCAAGCCGAGATTTTTGGGTGTGAGCAATTGAGAGTGCCCGCTCTAGTTTTTGCAGTCATTTTTGCCTTGCAACCAGGGTGTACCAGGCTGGGCTACGACACGACTTTCCCTGGTCCCTGGGCATCGTAAGGCCGAAGCTAATGGAGAATTCCTAGTGGATGTAGCAATGGTCGCTCCCAAGATCTAGATTGTTATCCTGGTGCGAGCCAAAAATGGAATGAGGAAGGTAAATAAATAGGTATATAAAAAATGGAGGGTGCGACGGGATGACTTCCATGACCACCTCCTGAACATTGAATTTGATGGCTGCCTTGCTTTTTGCGCGAGTGAAAGGTCTCATTGTTGCAGGCTTGCAGTTATGGTTGGCTCCCATTCTTAATGTCGAGGGGATGGGAGCCGACCACCCTTATTTATGGCTTGGACAGGGCCTATGGGACATGGCACATGGGTGCAACGTGTCACCCCATCCGGGGTAAACTATTGGTCATAATATTCATCATTAACTTGTTAATTTATAAAGTGATTTTATCTGACATTCATCATGGGATATAATATCCTATCCCTCTAACCTATATAATAGAGGTGAAGGAGGCTCAATTGTAGTGGGATTGTGATATTCTTAAGATTTGAATGGATCCCATATGAACTCCATACTTGAGTGTTCTTTATATGATGTAATTGGGAGAGTTTTGAAGAATAGAAAATCTGCTTCTATGGATGTTTCCCCACCCTGAGATTTTACCACGTAAATTTCTTGTCTCTTCTCTTTTATTTGCTTAGATCTACTTTTATTTGCTTAGATCTACTTTTATTTGTTTAACGTTTTCCATGGGAGTTTAGATATGATAGATCTTGGTTATATGTTTCTACATATGTTCATGGTCTTTCATGTGGACCCTTTCCAGAATTAGCTCTTGTTTCAAAACCTAGACATTTGATTTCTCCTTTGAATCCCAACCATACAAATTTTGATTTACCATCTATCATTGTGAACCCTTATCTACGTAACACGAGGTTAAAAAGAAGGGGAAAAATATAGGATCTAGGACTATTTTTCAATGCATAACAATGAATGTACATTAATATGTAATATTAACATTATTTATTAGATATAGATAGAATCCCCTTCCCAATCTTATGTAGTAATCTTATAGCATTGGTGAAATTCAATCTCTTTTCTTTATTATGAATAAGAAGTTACATTTCTTTTTGGTAAAAAAATGTTTCTTTCATAATTTACATAAAAAAATTAATAGACTTGTAATAATAATAAATGTAGTATTATGGATATAAAATAGTATGCAGAACAGAAAGATTTTAGCATAGAAAAGGCAGAGAAACAATGATATAACCAAAATAATACCAGAATAACACCAGAAAGAGAACCTTGATTAATGATAGCAATCTTTGCTTGCCTCTTCAAGGGGGAAACCTCCAGTAGAGCATAGCTCTATTACAATAATCTCCAAGACAAGATTTTTCATACCCTCTATTCCTATTTATACTAAATCTATCTATCCAAAAGAATAATCCAGGGAAGATCCTTCTAGATGCAGAAACTTCTATTAGGTATTATTACATTTGGCTTATTCCTCATTGCGAGGCCTTGTTAATATTGGCCTTTATTACATGGAATTATATTATTCTACCTATGTGAGGGGTTAGGGAGGTTAGGTCCCTAACATGCCCTCCCCCTTGAAGAACATCCTTGTCCTCAAGGCTTAAGATGAGGAAATTGTTGTAGAATCGTGATCGGTTCCCAGGTGGCATAGTTGTATATTTTCATTGGACTAAAACTTCCTTGATGGTGTGCTGACAAAGATGACGCTCTCCCTGGGCCAAGACTACTTGTGGTTGCAACCATATGGAACCTTCTTCATGCAACTCAGGGAGACTAGTTTGATTTTGTCACTTAGTTCCAATCACCTTCTTTAAGCAAGAAACATGAAAAGTAAGATGGAGCTTCGATTGATTGGGTAGAGATAACTAATAAGCCACCGATCCCACACGCTTGAGCACTATATAAGGACCATTAAATTTGGGTGCAATTTTTTGACAATGTTCATCTTTGAGTGAAGTCTGCTTATAAAGTTGTAGTCAAAGAAACATCTGGTCCCCTTCAACAAAATGTCATTCAGAGCAACCTTGATCTACTTGTTGCTTCATGAAATTCTGAGCCATGACCAAATTGTCTTTGAGGGCACGAAGAATAGCCTCTCGGATGGTAAGACTTTTGTCAACCTCCTAAACCTTAGAGACCCCTGGCATATATGAGAGAACCGATGGGAGATTTTGGCCATAGACTGTTGTTGGCAGCCAAATCATTTTTTTAATTGCTCTTAAAAAACGCTGCCTACACCTCTTGTCTCGTTAATGAAAAATCATCGTCGCATTGTGATTCTAGACATTTGTTTCATTTTTGCGACAATTGCAATTTGATTTTGATTTGATTTTCACAACTGAAAGTGTGAAAATACCTTTTTCATCGTTTAGACTGTGGCCGTCTTTTATTGATTTCTCCTAAGGACACTCGACCATTGGTTTATCGCATGACTGCAAAAGGTTTTTCAAACTTATGTCTTTTAAGCCCATTCTTACCTTCATTGCGCATTTGAATCTTTTTTATTACTAAGCTTGTGAGCAT
>SNQJ01S0003201.1:196701-212896 GCA_010110895.2 Picea sitchensis
CGGAGCCGTTAAACTCGTCAGGGTGGTCCATTCCAAACGGCTTGGGTTATTAGACAACCTCGGACCGGTTCCACTCTCCCAGTTGACGGACGGTCAATTTCGCCCGTCAACAACTGCTTCAAAAGGAGTCATGTGAGTAGTTGTATGGTAAGATGTGTTGTACCACCATTCAACTAGGGGTAACAATTGAGCCCACCGATTTTGCCTCTGGTATGAAAAACACCTCAAATATGTTTCCAAACACTTGTTAACAACTTTAGTCTGGCCATCCATCTGGGGATGATAGGCAGTGCTAAGATGCAATTGGGTGCCTTGTAGCTTGAACATTTATTTCCAAAAATTGCTGGTGAAAGTGGGGTCTTTGTCAGAGACAATAGAATTAGGCATGCCATGAAGCTTGAAGATATTAGCCATGAATATTTGAGCCATTGTGGTGGTTGTGAGTGGGTGTTGAAGAGCACAAAAATGAGCATATTTGGAGAGACAACCTACGACCACCATGATGACTGAATTATTTCCCAATTTAGATAATTCCACAATGAAATCCATAGAAATATCTTGCTAAATAGCAGGGGGGATCAAAAGAGGTTGGAGTGTGCTTAGATCTTTGATAGTTTATCCCTTGTTGCGTTGATAGACCTCACATTCGGCCACAAAGGTGCAGACGTCCTATTTCATACCATCCTAGTAAAAATAATGTTTGACCCATTCATAGGTTTTGGTAAACCATGAATGCTCGACTATGGGTGAGGCCTGAAGTTCAGAAAGCACCATGGATCTAAGTTGTGATTGCTTGCATAAATACAAATGACCTTTGTAGCGAAGTTCTTCATTGTGCCAAGAGTACCCTGAAGAAACTGAAGAATTATGTTGCAATTGGTGGAGAATGCTAGAAATTTTGGGGTCTTCCATCCATTCTTGCCGAACAACTTGGATCCAATCTAGTACAATGAAGGAGAGGGAGAAAAGGGACCCGTCTTCTTCATATTTTTGGGAAAGAGCATCGGTCATGACATTTTCTTTTCCCTTCTTGTAAATGATCTCATAATCATAACCAAATAGCTTGGTCACCCATTTTTGTTGTGACAGGGATGAAATTCATTGTTCCAATAAATACTTGAGACTCTGATGATCAGTTTTAATTTGGAATCGTTGACCCAATAAATAAGGATGCTAGAGAACCATAGCATGCAGAATAGATAACATTTCCTTTTCATAAATTGATTGTCCCAAATGTCACTCAAAAAAAACAATTCTATTGAAGGCCAAAGGTCTACCATCTTGCATGAGGACAGCTCCAATTCCTTTCCCGGAAGCATCACATTCCAATACGAATGTCTTTGTGAAGTCTGGAAGTGATAAGACAAGGTTCGAGCAAATAGTATCTTTCAAGGCTTGGAAGGCATGATCCACAACTGAAGTCTAAGTGAAAGCATTCTTTTTAAGAAGAGAAGTGAGAGGAGCTGCAATTTTTTCATAATTCTGAACAAACTTCTTATAATAGCCTGTTAAACCCAAAACACCACACAAGCTCTTAAGATTTTTAGGGCAAGGCCAATCTTGCATAGATTCAATTTTCTTAGGATCCACTCGGACACTATCCTTTCCGACAATATGACCCAGGTATTCCACTTATGAGGCACCAAAGGCAGATTTAGATTGTTTGAGGAAAAGTTGGTGCTTAGAGAGTAAATGGAAAACTTGATTCACATGGGAGAGATGGGATGGCCAAGTTTTACTATAGATGAGAATATCATTAAAGAAAACTAAGACAAAAGGATGGAGAAAAGGATGGAAGACAAGATTCATAAGAATTTGGAAAGTGGAAGAAACATTACACAATCCAAAGGGAATTACCAGGAATTCATAATGGCCCTCATGAGTGTGAAATACAGTTTTGGGAATGTCTTCATCTTTCATATGGATCTGGTGGTAGCCAAAATGTAGATCCAGTTTGGTGAAGTATTGAGCACCATTCAATTCATCCAAGAGGTCATCAATGATAGGAATGGGGAATTTGTATTTGATTGTGAGTTTGTTGAGGGCGCAGAAATCAGGACACATGCACCAAGTGCCTTCTTTCTTGAGTACCATGACCACAAGGGAAAAATAGGGGCTAGTACTGGGACAGATAACACCGAATTCTAGTAATTTAGGAACAATTTTATCAATTTCATTCTTTTGGTCAAAGGGATGACGATAAGGCCAAACATTGGGAGGAAGACTATCCAGGATGAGAGGGATGGAATGATCATGGACTCCATGGGAAGGGGAAAGTTCTTTGGGAGTGGTAAAAACAAATTGGTGGCGGGAAAGGACATATTGGAGGTCGGGATGCACAGAAGGTGTCTCAACAGCATGAATGGAGTAGAGTTGGGATATAATGCTCGAATGACCTTTTTTTAGGAGATTTTCCATGGAATGGGAACTGATGATCTCAGGGGAGCCTGTTGTGATGCCTTGGATCTTATAATTTTGTCCCTCTTATTGGAATTGCATGGTTAAGTTCTTAAAATCCATGAGAATGGTGCCTAGAGTGTGTAACCATTCAACACCAAGAATAATGTCACAACCACCCATGTCTATAGAAAACATATGGGATTTTAGGTGATACTGACCAATTTGGAGTTGCACATTTTCACCTCTTCCCCCACATTCCATGGAACCTCCATTGGAAATCATGATTTGAAAATTATTGATGACATAGATGTAACAATTGACTTCTTGGGAAATGCGGTGATGAATAAAATTATGGGTGCTACCATTGTCCACAAGGATGATGACTTTCCTATTTTTGATGTAACCAATTAATTTGAGAGTCTAGGGAGAAAAGAATCTAGTGAGGGCATTAAGTGAATTCATCAGGTCAACATGTGGTGGATCATAGGGTGGGGTTATATCAGATGGCGGTGGTAGTTCCTCCACATCCAGAAAAACAACATCTTCTTCAGAAATATCCTCATTCACATCCATAAAAATATTATGTTCCTTACACTTGTGCCCAGGAAAATATTTATCATCACAATTATAACAAAGACCCTTGAGTTCACGTTTAGCCATTTTATCCCTTGTTAATTTATGGATCTTGAGGGGAGTTGTAGGAGGGGAATAATTGGTGGTTTTAGGGAGAGGATGAAAGGAGGGCTTGCTGGTATGGGAGGATACAATATGTTGTGCTTCCTTGGCTCATTGGGTAGCTTCCAACCAATTATGGGGGCATGCCATGAGAGCATGGGAATGAATTTAATCTTTGAGGCTACTAATAAATCATTCCCTAAAGAAATCATCTGACATGCCCTTTGTTATGAAATCCAAGTGCTCAAATGTAGAAAAAAATCCTTCCACTTTCCCAGACTGCTTTAACTTGGTCAAACGACCTAAATGATGGGTGTCAGAGTCAAAGTGGTCATAAATTTCGACTACTAACATGTCCAAGCATCATACCCTTGGCATGCCTTTTTTTTCCATTGCCACAATTTTCATCATTCTAGATCCAAATGTAGGACACCCTAACAAAGCTTGGATAAATCATTAGTAATTCCATGCAAAGAGAAATAATGTTCCATTTGAGTGACCCAGCCTGTGGGATCCAATCCATCAAATTTGTTCACCTCAAGTCTGGGAGGGTTGAGGTCTCATGAAAAGTGGGTAGTATGAGGACCTTGGTAATGGGAAGAGTCATGGTCATCCTGATAAGAGGGTTATTCAGAAGAGGAATGGTTCTAGGAATGTCCCATGAAGTGTTCAAAGGTGGATTTGAGGTCGTTGAGGTATTTGATGTAGGAAAATTGTTCCTTGAGGGTCTCAATAGTCGAATTGATTGAGATAAGGTTGGAATTGATATTCTTGATGTCTTCCTGGTTCCGGTGGGTGTCAGCAATCAAGGTATTGAGTTCTTGGGCTCTTGTGGTAGCCATTTAGAAAAATGGGTAGGCAAATGGTATAGGGGAGACAAAAGGGGTCTGGAGGGGTGGGTGGGAACACTGAGAAGAAGGGTGTCAAATGATAGGTACCACTGCAATCAGGGAGAAAAGAGGAATCCAATGGGAGAGGGGCTAAATAAGGGTGTCAGAGAAGGGTCGGGTCCACAAAACAAAATTGTGTTAAAAATGATAGGTATCACTGGAATCAGGGCGAAGAGAGGAACCCAGTGAGATAGGTCCCAAATAAGTTTGTCGGCGGGACTACTATAATCTTTTTTTTTTACTCCTACAGAGTTATAATCTCTCCTAAATAATACTACAGTGATGAAATCCCAAATGCTTAACAAGAAGAAGTGTGGAGTAATTTCACAACTATAATGTAGAAGGCACAGATGCGCAGAAATAGATCTTGTATGTTCTGGGTTTTTTTTCTATCCCCAAGGGTAGGATATTCAGGGTTTCTACAGATAAATTTTTTCCCTATGCTATAGCTATTTGATATACGTGCAAGTTCCAATAGTATTACTCGGCCCAATATCTCAGGGCACCAACTAAGGAGGCTAGACCATGCCCTTAGTTGTACTACCTGACTACCCAGGTACTAGAGAGTATCTTCTTGAGTGTTTTTCTTGGTGGCACTATAGCAGTCAGGAAGCCAATCAGTTTATCTATGGAGGGATTAAGGAGATTTAGGTATATTGTATACAGGTGTTGTCTGATGCGCTACCTCTCGAAGGGGTACCAACAAGGGTTACAAGGGTGGCCAATAGATGTGTGCTTAATTACCTCTTGTATTTCATGTGTGTATGACTCCCCGACCGTGAGTTTATGCATGTAACAACAGATCTTTGTAGCTTTAATCCATCAGAATATGTATCTGCACTGAAAAAATTCCACCCGCAATTTTTTTGTCGAGGAATGTGCTCTGATACCACTTGTAGTATTCCAGATATAAAATAGTATGCAGAAAAGAAAGATTTTAGCATAGAAATGGAAGAGAAACAATTATCTAACCAGAACAATACTAGAATAATACCAGAATAACACCAGAAAGAGAACCTTGATTAATGATAGAAATGTTCACTTTCCTCTTCAAGGGGGCAACCTCCAGCAGAGCAAATCTCTATTACAATAATATCCAAGACAAGATTTATCATACCCTCTATTCCTATTTATACTAAATCTATCTATCCAAAAGAAAAATCTAGGGAAGATACTTCTAAAAGCGGAAGCTTCTATTAGGCCTTTTTACATTTGACTTATTCCTTCTTATTGCTAGGCCTTATTAATATTGGCCTTTATTACATGGAATTATATTATTCTACATATATGAGGGGTTAGGGAGGTTAGTTCCCTAACAATAAAACTATTATAGATTTTCTATGCATATTGTCAAATTCAAACAATTTTGTGACTAATTTATCACAAGTCTTAAAGATTTTGATCAACTTGAATTGATTCACTAAGAAAATACATTTTTGACATATTTTCTTGACTTTTTATTTATCAACTTTTCATTATTTTCTCATCAATTTTTCATTTTTTATGAATAAAAAACCATTCTTTCCTCAAATAAAATTAAAATTATAAACTCCATGACAAGCACACCCAAATAACTGAAAGGAAAACAATAAAACTATAAATACAATCACATAAAATGTCTTGAACATATAATAAACATGCACTTTGTCCATATAATAAAACTATCTATTTCAGGTGCTCCCCTAACCAACTCCTACAATAAGGAGAGTACGATAGTACAATACAGACATAAACACAAGTTAATCACTCTAATATGTATGCTCACATGTCAGGTTATCTATAGAAAAATCAAGAGGTTGTTGCAACTTTCTTCAACTTTACCAATTTAACGAAGTCCAAGAAATTCCCTAGCTTTACCATTTCTATTGTAAATGAATAGAAATTGGATACTATCAAAATGATCTGCTTAATGAGTATAAACTTAGTTTTTGCATTTTCTTATTCTCCTTATAATAGAAAATGATCTTCCATATTTACATATTCAAATTTAGTGGTTTGTTAAAAAACATTATATATTTTTTATTGCATATAATAAGTTTACATTTAATACATGTTTATCAATACTTTTATATCGTTTTAAAAATATCATAAAAAAACAATATCTATCACAATGCTAAAGTATACAATCCTTCTTTAAAATTGTAGCAAAAAAATTATATATATATATATATATATACATTGCCGTAGTAACATCATAAAAAAAAAAACTATCCAAATGTCATCTAAAACTAGATATATAAGACTTTTTCTTCAAAAACAATTCCCTAATTAATGCTACAATAGAGTAATATATGACTGACTATAAAGAGTCAATAGTTGAAATGATTTTGTCTTGTCTAGAGTAAAAATCTTATAATAGTTCTAGGAAAAATTTGAACGCCCATCATAAATATTGAAAAATCAAATAGGGTGTGTGCCTCGATTCAAACACAGAGCATAAACAACCTTAATGAAAAAAACATTGGTGACCTTCAAAACTGGATCGATTGCAATGCAAATTTTCCAAGCCTATAGGTATCATCCATCTAATTTGCTTTCCAAATGTCCTTTTAAGCCAAGGAATACAAGCCTTCTCCAACAATCTGGCAAAACCTATATATGCCATAGCATACACATACCTTGTTGTAGCAACAACTTCAAAATAAAATCTATCCAAATGATAGAAATATATGAGACCCATTGAGATTATTACACAATGAAATTGTGCCCCAATCCTAGCACGGAGAAAAAACCACTTTAACCATCAACTAAAAAGTGTCTTTAAAATTGGATGGAGCCTCCTATATATTTAGAAATAATTCACGAATTAGCTTTCATGATCAAACATTCTTTTGAAAGACCATTTGCATGAACATTGAGTCCTTTGAATATGTGAAAGAATAAAATGTTGGTAAATACAAGTTACATTTCCTTCAAATGTGCTAGGCTCAGTTGCAATGCCAAATTTCCAATATTGTAGATACCTTTCTTCTGATTTATAACCAACACAAAATCATTGAAGCTATATCCCTAGTCAATTGTCATTTCAATAAGATATTAAATTACATTTGTTCTACATAATTGTTAAAACCCCTACTCAGACCTAATTTAAAAACATAACACTAATCACATAAATATGAAAAACTACTCCAATTCCATGGATAAATCCTTAATATTAGCTAGCTCCATCAAAAAATACCTAAGTTTGTGTCTTGTCAACTGAAGGGTGAATCATTGTCTTGATTTTAGTAGTCTTTGGGACCAATTTAAATATTCCAAAGGCAACACAATGTTGGTAGGAACATTGAAAAGAATGAATATTTATATCCTGAAAGATAATTCTAAGCCAACCAAAAAGATAGTGGAATTCATCATCTTTCTTGCACAATGGACATCTCCCAAGATCACTACGACTACATCTTTGAAGAAAATACCAAATTATGTATTTGTTCTAAATTTCTAGCCACATGAACATTTGTTTTTAATGGGGCCTTTACCTTCCAAAAACGATTTCAACACCAAGCCTCCTCTTCCTGGTCATGATCTTCAATCAAAGCTTTATACCCTAATCATGGAATATATTCCTCCCTTACTAGATTCCTAGATCATATGAGAACATCATCGTCTGCATTTAACCTGATATGGCTTGATTTCTTAAGTTGCTTCACATATTATGCACTACCTTGTTTCTTGATATGAAAGGCCTAAATTCTATCTTGACTTACTGCTACCAAAATGAAGTGGACAAAGCATCTATTGATTGGCCTAATGTGTAAATACCCTAACATTGCATTGTTATGACCAAATCCATAGGAAGCTTAAAATTATTTCCACAACCCAACCAAGGATTGGTGTTTATTCTAATTTTATCTCCCTTACCTGCTTTCCAAACAAATGAATTTCCCACTAAAGGCAAAATTGAAACAAAGCCCTCCAAATTATTGACTTATTGTGAAATGTTGTATATTCCTTCCCAATCCATTCCTCCAAGGAAATAGGATCAATGTACTTCTAAAGGATCACCTCATGAGGTCTCCACTTAGTGAACCTATGACATAGCTCGTGCATTCATGTGATATTAAAGAATACCTCTATTTTCACTATATACTAATAAATACCTCCCAAAATCCTTTCGTTGAACCCCCCTCCCAATACATCTTTCCAATTTAAAAAAAAAAAAAATTTGCTTTTACTATATCTCCCCTATTTTTACCAAATACCCATTTTTATACCCCTCAATACATATAAACCCCCTTGTACCCTACATCCTCTCCCCCCGTGCATTCATGTGATATTAAAGAATAATTCCTCTATTTTCACCATATATACCAATAAATACCTCCCAAAAATCACTCTGGCACTCGCCCCTCCCCAATACCTACAATTTATTGATTCTATTTTTCACAAGTTTAAAACCCCTTTTATGAATTAACATGATAAGAAATTGGTCAACAAGATGAATCCCCCATGGATCACCTATGTCCAAAAGCCTTTTTTCCTATAATCCTCCATACGTTTTTGGTAGCCAAAGACTTGCAAAAAATGTGAATATGTTTACTCCCTAATCCCCTTTCATCATTTCCATTTTCCAAAGATTGTCAATTAACATGTAGGATACCCTCCTTCTCCCTCTTACCTATTCAAAGGAACTTGAAGCATTTCTTCCTTATTTATTCCAACACCCCAATAAAATAAAATCCAAAGTGTGCCAATAGGCTGAAATTGATTCCATAACTGACTTGAAAAGAGTCAAGTTACCTCCCAAATAAATCCAACAATTACACCAATGCTTGGTTCTTTTTTCTATTTTGTCTATTGACCAATGCTAATATTTCTTCTTGTAATAATTTGGCTTTGGAAGGAAGCCCAGATGCTTAAATATTGAATGGAAATCCATCCTCTAAAAAGTAAAACCTACATGATTTTCTCGGTAGATTCCTCCTCTATCCCATTAAGATATATGGATAGATTTCTATCTATCAATTTCCAATCCTGAAGTAGTACATAATAGGTCAAGAATTTTCCTTAGATGATTCACCTCCTTCCTCAATACATCATAGAAAATAAGCATGCCATCAACAAACAATGATTGGGTGAAGTAAAAGGATTTGCCAAGTTTTACCCCATTCATATTTCTAGATCTTTTAGCCTCTACTATAGATATACATAATACTTCAACAATGTTAAAAAATAGAAAAGGTGTTAAAGGGCACACTTTCCTTGATCCTTGAGAAGGCTCGAAGAACTCTTAAGCAGAACCATTGGTTAAAAATATGAATGATACTAAAGACAAGCACACCATAATCCAATTCACCATTTGGATAAAAAAACCACTATCAAACGATATTAATCTCAAATAGATATAGTTGGAGTTGTCATAATCCTTTGATAGGTCAAGCTTCATTACCATTGCATTGGACCTATGAGATTTAATTGTATGCAAACCTTCTTGGGCCACCCTTATTGTCTCATGAATATGTCTATCATTCATACAACAAAACTATTCCTATGACCTATGGTTTTCTATCATATAGCTTGGGTATTTGAGTCAAACAATAATCCTCTTAAAATTAGCTAACTAAATTTCTTGGGTATATGAGGCAACAAACCAAAAGCTATGAACTTAAAAAAATTGTTCAATTATAATATATAAAATAAGATAGTAAATTATGGTGGATTTACTAAATAAATGTGTTAGGACCCTAATCCTCATTCAGTATTATTATATTAGTTATACTCATGTCCGCCTAGGGGGTAGGATACAACATGCCCCCTTTATATCCTATTTATAAAGAAAGGAGATTCATTTCAATATAATCTCATCTTGAGCATTCAGATATCTTGTAATGGGAGGTTTCCCCCTTGAAGAGGAATTTATTCACTCAATCACTTCTTCTAAGAGTGGCATTAGTGAAATTGATGTTTTCAATGCATAATAGGTTATTTGGCCCATAACATTTGGTGTTAGTGAATTATTCTTAGTTTTTTTTACTTGAAACAAGTAATCTTACCAATTTCACTACAAAGTTTTGGTGTTCTTGTAAAATTGGTTGTCATTGATTTCAACCTTAGAAGAAGGTCAGAAGCCTCTAGAAGTAATGGATGTATTTGAAGAAGTCTCCAAAGTGGTCCTCTTGTGGCATAGCTTTAAGCATGGACCTCATGGGAAGATGCTTTGAAGAAGTCTACAAGAATCCATTGAAGTATGGTTAAGTGGTTGATTAGTTATGAAACCCCATAGGAGTGGTCATGAAGCTCGAAGTTGATTGGAGAAGAATAGGGTGAAGGACATTGCAAATACATGCAAATCTCTCATATATGGATAATCCTTGTCAAGTCGTCTCCAATGGTAGATGTCATGCCACATGGTTCCTCATGGTTGAGGAATTATTCCCTCTTAAATATGAAGCCTTGAAGTATGATAAAGAATCCTTGGATCTAAGGTCAAGAAGTTATAAGTCGTCCATAAAGTCAAGTAAAGGAGAAAATGTTGTTGCAAACAAGAAGTTACAAGTCGTCTCAAGGTCAAGTAAACAAGGTACTTGGAAGGGTATAAATACACATCAAGAACCTCTCATTTTCATCATTCAATATTTTGATCTCTTAGGACAATCTTGGAAGTGAATTTCATAGGGAATATGAAGTGAAGAAGGACAAAATTCTAAGGGAAGATGAAGTCTTGTGATGATATGTTCTAAGGTATGTTCTTTAAAGGTCATCTTGCCATTTTCACTATAACTTTTTTCTAGAATGATTCATATAGTGAAACTTGGAGGTTGTTGAGAATACATATCAAGGTACCTATGGTACAAATTTCATCTTTTGGGTCATTGTGCTTGTGGAGATACACTGTGTGGAAGATAGGGTTTTTTACTAGTCCTGTAACTAGTGTCAAATAGGTGTTCCAGGTAAAACAATCTAACTTCTTCATAGAGAATCCAAATTATATGATACCAATTGCATTAGAAAGAGTACACTTTATAGTATTTTTTTGTGAGTTTCATAATCAAATATCAAATATTGAGCGTGTGGCATGTTATACAAGTGTGCTCTTCTGAATAGGCCAGAATTCATGAAGGTCTATCATTTTCAATATATCTCTTTTTCAGTGACATATCAAGGAGAGAAACTTGGAGGAATTTCAAAGAAGATTGGGTACAATTTGCATACCTTGATTCATTACAGGTACAGAGTTATACTTGTTGGAAGTTAGGGTTTGTGACTAATACATAAACTAGTCTCAAATAGGTGTTTGAGATCAATTTAAGAAGTGATGTTTGGGTTTATATGTGGACCCATGTGGACCTAGGATCTTTATGTGGACCCAGTTTCTAAGTGGACCCAAATTTATGATGTTGATGTATCAGTTGTGGTGGATCATGTTTTTATGATGATGATGATGTATCAATTATTGTGGATCTAGTTCCGATGATGATGATGTAACAATTATGGTGGATCTAGTTTTGATGATGATGTATCAGTACCAACGACAATAATAGTGACAGGTTGAGTATCCATTTATATTTCAGAGATGAATTAATTGAAAAGGAAAGGGGGTTGGATCCTCCTTCCAGTTGGTGATGGAGAATATAGGGAATCCTAGCTTCCTTTAAGTTGGAGCCTGTAAACAAGAGGGTTGGAGCCTCCTTCCAGTTGGTGTTGGAGAATACAAGGACTCGTAGATTCCTTTAGGTTGGAGCCTGTAAACTAGAGGCTTGGAGCATCCTTCTAATTGGAGCTAGAGAATACATGGATTTGTAGATTCCTTAAGGTTGGAGCCTGTAAATCAGGGGGTTGGAGCCTCTTTCCAATTGGAACTAGAGAATTTAGGGAGTTGTATATTCCTTCAGGTTGGATCCTGTAAATAGGGGGTTAGTGCCTCTTTCTAGTTAGTGCTCAATAAGTTTGGAAGTTGGTGCTTCTGTGATTTTAATCTTGAATATATATATATATATATATATTAAAAAGTGTTCTATGGGTTTCTCCCATTTGGGTTTCCACGTAAAATTATTGTGTATTGTGCATCTGTGGTTATATGTTTATGTTATGTTAAATGAAATCATAAGTGAATGGAATTGTTGATAAGTTAATGTTTACATGTTTTGATTAAAATAGTAAAAAGTGATCAATAATGATTCACCCACCCCCTCTCGGTATTGGTGAATATTCCAACAATTGGTATCAAAGCAGGTCCTTCAGAATCAGTCTAACCACTGGAAGGTAGATCATGGATTACACATATAATGGAACGCCAGTGTTTGATGGTCAGAACTATGAGATGTGAAACAAAAGAATGATAATATTTTTAGAGGCACAAGGGTATGATGTTTGGTACTCGGTTGTTACAGGATACACCACTTCAAAGAAACATTTGAATATTGTAGATAAGAAGGAATTAAAAAGGAACAAAAAAGTAGCAATGGATTACCTGATTCGGTAAAAGTCAAAGTCGGAAAATGTTCATCATCCAAAGATATTTGGGATAAGCTACAAAAAATATACTATAAGGAATCGCCTCTTATCACAGATCCAGAGCATGTTGATCAAGATAAATAAGATGCTAAGACAAAACAAGAAGAAGGAAGCTCATCAGATCAGACAGATCCAGAAGAAGATTATGAAGAAGAAGGTGAAGTAGATCTTGAAGAATAACTAATTAGTGCCTTAAGTAAGATAAATGGAGAAAGGAAAAAAAAAAGTCCCTCAAGGAAGAATTGATCAAGCTAAAGTTTCAACTAGAAGAAGCCAAAGTGATTGAAGAAACACTTAAAAAATAGTTGGAAGAAAAGCAATGTTTGGAAGCCGAAATAGTATCACTAAGAAAGGAAGTAGACAAGAGAGAAGAAATTTTGGCAAGTCATCTTAAGGAAAGATATGAGGACTTAAACAAAATTGAAGCAGAATTTAGTCAACAAGAAAAAATATTTGAAGAAGATGAAAACCCAACTTGAAGAAGCAAAGAGAATGGAAGAAGTAATGAAGATCTAGATGATGAATAAAGAAGAATATTGTGAGAATATTGATGAAGAATTCATCACATTGAGGGTTGAATTTGACAAGCTCAACAAGAACTTGAAGAGCTCTCAAGTACTAGAAGACATTATCAGTTGTCAAAGGTCACCATTCGATAAAGAAGGTATTGGATACATTGGTGAGGCCTCATGCAAAGAAGATGCAAATTCCAATACCAACAGGAGCATTGAAGAGAGAGGAAGCTCCACACATCCAGTCAAAAAAATTGAAGAGAAGTGTTCCAAGTTGTCGGAAAAAAATAATGAAGAAAAGGATAAGAATTATGCATACATTCTCAAAGGAAGGGATCATGGTCAACAAGAGTCAAAGAGGAATGAATTCAGAAGAGATGTATCTCCAAGAAGATCTTCTACCTCCAGGTATCAAAGAAGCTTCAATCATTGTGAAAAAAACAACAAAAAAGAATATTTTGATTAGCTAAGGCATGAATTCAAAAGGACTGCATCAAAAATATGATCACTTGCTTCCAGGTATCAAAGTTTCTTTCTTCGTTATTTTTTTACTTGTAATAACTTTGGACATAAATATGTAGATTGTAGAGCGTACGGAAGAAATGTTCAAGAAAGAGATGTTTATGTGGCCCCCTACAATATTCAATTTTACAAATGCCACAAATATGGACATGTTATCGCGCAGTTTGTATTTTAGTTCACAGGCTAAAATATAGAGGACAAACTAGCGTAACACGAACCTTCCCCACCCAATGTCACCTCGATGGGGAGGTTCTTTCTATTTAGGGAGGTTAGCCCAAGGGAGACATCCCCGGAAACATGGGGTTTGAAGAGGCAAAGGATACAAGGTTAAGTCTTAAGAATTCCCTCCTCGTAGGTTACCACCAGTATCAGATAGTCCAGCTAATCAGCCAATAAAAGAAGTGAAGGCCCTGTTGAAAACACTTGCCTGGAACAAGATAATAACAACACAATATATATATTGCAGGCTATAACTCAAAGGGTTAGTACTTCTTTAGCTATCTGATTTAGTTCAATAAGCAATAAAATAGATACAAGATGAAAGTCAACGTTCTGCTATTTAGCCTATGAAAGATCATTAATTCATCAATATCTACCAAATGACCAAGCCTATAATATATCCAATCAATAACTTGTTCAATAAATGCTTGACGTCATCATTCAATTTCTTATTATTTGTCAAAAGCTTGTTGCGTTAAGTATGAATTCAGCCTAGGTTAGCAGCGTTAGGGTTAGTTAGGGTTTCAAAAATTTAAGTTTGAAAGATGGTTTTGTACACTAGAAACTCAACATTGGAGATATTACCAGTGCCTTAAGGTAAATGGAGTCAAAAGCAAGGGCACAAAGTCTCGGGAGGATTAAAACTTAGAGACTGGAAGGTAGGGTTCTATGGTGTTGCAATGGCAGGGCCCTAGAATCAATAACCTAGGGGAAAGAGGCTCACTCTGGTGTTGCTTAAGCAAGGCCTCGTGCTCTTTCCTCCTTCTCTAAATACACTTGGCAAAATGGCTAGCTTCAAAGTATAAATTTAAGGGAGAAGGTGTTGCAAAGGCAAGGCCTTCAAACCCTAGAAGGTGAAACCCTAGGTGTAGTCAACTAGGCCTAGGAAATCTCCTCTTTTCAACCTATAACTTCAACGCTAGCTCAGAAAAGGAAGGCTAGTGTAGCAACGGCTAGGATATATCTTCTCTTTTCAATGGATGAAAATTATTTCTCAACAAGGGGACATGTAGCAATGACCTACTTATGTGCTTGCTATCTAGGGTTTTAAAATCAACAAATTTATAAATAAATGCAAGAACACTCACATACAACCATTCAATCAAGAAGTTTTGTAGGAAAAACACTTACATATCATGAAGAAAATCATATGCAAACCCTAGTTGTAAACCTTCCATGAGAGAAATGCCATAAATGCCAAGAGAAATCCTCCTCCAAGAGTAGCGCCTCACTTTAAAACACCAAAAATGCCAAACTGGGGTGCAAGTATTGAGATCTCACAAGAGAGTGAGTTGTGTTATGTCCAAATGAGGGAAAAAAATCCTCAATATATATCATCCAATGACCTTTGATTTACAAATTAGGTCATTAAAACAGCCAACAAGGCTAACTACAAAAATCACACTATTTTTACAGTAACTGCTAAGTAAAAGACACAAAATGAGCAAAAGGTGGGACGTCAATCCCCTCTGAGGGAGACGTTGGCCCTTTTGGGGCTAGTCCAGCATCCAGAAGTCAGACGTTAACCCTTTTAGGGCTCCTTCAAGCTGCCACACGTGCCAGTAATCCAATCAAACTACCACACGCTGAAGATGACGTCCAAGTCTCCTGGGTGACGTCATGTCCATCAAGAGGAAAACGTTCCATCTGAAGTGGGTCAACCCCCCTAGGCTGGGCCCAGCCAAAGTGTCCTGGGTGGAACATCCTTCTTCTTCTCGTGCGCAAAGTCTCATCATATCACTATCCTGTCTCTACCCCTGATGGGATCCCAACAACCATCTGATGGGCTCTTCAACCCCATGGAGGTCCGAGCTATTCATCTCCCCATGTGTACCGATCCACTGGTACCTGTCCATCGGGCATGGTCCTGCACATCAAAAAATTTGCCCTCCATGGGCTCATTAGTCCTTGGGATCATAGCAATGTCAATCATATTTCATCATTAATTTTATCAAATGCATGCATAAGACCCCTAGGATATCATCTAATAGCTCAAAGACATTACACTGACCTACTATACAAAGCCGAAGAAAAGACAAAGTGCCCTATTGGGCCAGCATCCATAAGAAGAGGAAAGTTTCCAAAGGACATCATTCAAGCCATGTAATATGAGGTGGTATGGTCTAAGGATATCCAGACATAGTGAAGACCAGGGGTAGGTATTATCCGTGGGTGCCTTTGTAGGAGGCGAGTTGTACCTATCATGGATGCAATTCTTTCCAAGCCCTTCATTGCCTTTATTCTTTCTTTTATTTATTACTTTTTCTTTATTTTTTCTTCAAGGTTTGACCAGAGGATACTGCCTTGGCATGGCAACCAGAGATGACAGTGTTACCCATGAGTATTTTCACAGAAATGATAAGGTTGGTTCATGATGAGACCTCCTTTCCCTTGGCCATGCAACCAAGGGTCACTGCCCTGGCGTGGTGACCAGATAATGGCAATGTCATACTGCTAGATACCTATGAACATAATGGGTTGGCTTGTGATGAGACCTCCCATCCTCTTGGCTAGGTCTTGTTTTAT
>SNQJ01S0003201.1:219329-242270 GCA_010110895.2 Picea sitchensis
AGGACACATAGCTCATAATTGTAGAAGCATTATGGATTATTCCTTGAAGGAAGACACTTATATCAGGTACAAGAAGGTTTGGAGAAGAAAAAAAAAACAAGAAAAGCAGGTGAATGAAGAACTATCAGAGATCATACTCACAGGATTTGCAGATGTGTGAGATCAAGATGAACCTACAGGAAAAGAGGAAGATATCATAATTCATAAGGATGATCTTGCAGCAAAGAAGGATTATATATTGTTCTAATCCATACGGCTTGGAGACTCCCAATAAATGTGAATATTGAAGATGGGGAGTCTAAGAGAAAACTATTACAGATTATAGAACTATATTTCGAGCAATCTGAAGTGTGTGTTTGATTTTGGGAAGGAAGATTCAGAATGATTTGATGGTAGAGGTGTAGAACATCTCATGACTGATTCGTTGATCACTTCAAGGTGCAATTTAGAACACATCTCTGTGCAAATATGAAGGGATTAGCTAGCAGACACAAGGAATATCATTAGCACAATTTTGAGGCAGAGATTCATGATTGTATAGAGAATTCCAAGCATCTATTCAAGTAGGGATATATTCATTACAGATTCGAGAATGTGGACTTGTTGCAAACTCATACAATTTTATTTGAAGACAGAACAGACTAGTGGACATATTTGATTCAACTTGAGAATATGTAGTGATCAGTTGTAGCATATTTGAAGAAGCTCTCAATGAAGTGGCATATTAGTCAGCATTATGTGCAACAAAGTCATGGACGATTTTTTGACATATGAACATAGATGAATTCATGAGATATTTGGCAAGTCTAGAAGACAATACTTGACATGAACTAGAGAATATACATGACAGTGGATGAAAGCATGAGATCAAGAGGAATTGTAGAAAGACTTCTTGTCATTGTCATCAATGGGAATGCTCAGTAAAGAATATGACTCAGGAAAGAAGCATATTTACAAGTGGAACCATCTAATCACATAAAGGATAGTCATGAGAGGTACATCAAGAAAGGGGGAGATAAACCATCAAGACGATTTATATTTGAAGAAGTCTCCAAAGTGGTCCCCTTATGGCGTAGCTTTAAGCATGGCCCTCACGGGAAGATGTTTTGAAAATGTCTACAAGAATCCCTTGAAGTATGGTTAAGTGGTTAAGTAGTTATGAGGCACCATAGGAGTGGTCATTAATCCCAAAGTTGATTGGAGAAAAAGAGGGTGAACGACATTGAAAATACATGCAAAGCTCTCATAGATGCACAGTCCTTGTCAATCTGTCTCCGATGGTAGGTGGAACGCCACATGGTTCCTCACAATTGAGGAGTTACTCCCTCTTAAAAATGAAGCCCCAAAGTATGGTCAAGAAGCCCTGGATTTAAGGTCAAGAATTCATAAGTTGGCCCTAAAGTCAAGTAAAGCAGAAAAAAAATTTGCGAACAAGAAGTTACAACTCGGTTGAAGGTCAAGTAAACAAGGTACTTGGAAGGGTATAAATACACATCAAGAACCTCTCATTTTCATCATTCAATCTTGTGATATGTTAGGACAAGCTTGACAACAAATTTCAGAGGGAATATGAAGTGAAGAAGGGAGAAATTATAAGGGAAGATGAATTATTGTGATGATGTGTTCTAAGGTATGTTCTTTAAAGGTCATCTTACCATTTTTTCTATAATTCATTTTTTAGAATGATTCATATAGTGAAAATTAGAGGTTGTTGAGAAGACATAACAAGGTTTTTGTGGTACACATTTCATCTTCTGGGTCATTGTACTTTTGGAGATACACTCTATGGAAGATAGGGTTTTTTACTAGTCCGGTAACTAGTGTCAAACAAGTGTTCCGCATAAAACAATCTAACTTCTTCATAGAGAATCCAAATTTTATGAGACCAATTGCATTGGAAAAAGTATAGTCTGTAGTATTTTTTATGTGAGCTTCACAATTAGATATCAAATATTGAGCACATGGCATGATGTACAAGTGTGCTCACCAAATAGGCTAGAATTTAGGAAGGTCTTCCATTTTCTCTATATCTCTTTTTCAGTGATGTATCAAGGAGAGAAACTTGGAGGAATTTCAGAGAAGATATCAAAAACTATTGGGTACAATTTTTAGACCTTGATTCAATATAGGTATGGAGTTATACTTGTTGGAAGTTAGGGTTTGTGACTAATCCAGAAACTAGTCCCAAATAGGTGTTTGAGATAAATTTAAGAAGTGATGTTGGGGTTTATATGTGGACCCATGTGGACCTAGGATCTTTATGTGGACCTAGTTTCTAAGTGGACCTGGGTTGATGATGTTGATGTATAAGTTGTGGTGGATCTTGTTTTTATGATGACGATGATGTATCATTTATGGTGGATGTAGTTTTGATGGTGATGATGTATCAATGTTGAGTCTCCATTTATATTTCAAGGAGGAAGGAAGGGGTAAGGAAAGGGGGTTGGATCCTCCTTCCAATTGGTGTTGGAGAATACATGGAGTCGTATCTTCCTTCAAGTTGGAGCCTCCTTCTAGTTGGTGTTTGTGAATATAGAGAGTCGTATCTTCCTTCAGGTTGGAGCCTATAAACTAGGGGGTTGGAGCCTCTTTCTAGTTGGAACTAGAGAATACAAGGAGTTGTAGCTTCCTTCATGTTGTAGCCTATAAATCATGGGGTTGGAGCCTCCTTCTAGTTGGAGCTAGAAAATTTAGGGAGTAGAAGATTCCTTCGGGTTGGAGCCTGTAAACAGGTAGTTGGTGCCTCATTTTAGTTGGTCCTGGAGAAGTTTGGAAGTTGGTGCTTATGTGATAGTAATATTGAAGATATATATTAAAAAGAGTTATGCAGTTTTCTCCCATTTGGGTTTCCACGCAAAATCGTTGTGTATTGTGCATATGTGGTTATGTGTTTATGTTATGCTAAATGCAATCAGAAGTGAATTGAATTGTTGATAAGTTGATGTTTACATGTTGTGATTAAAAGGGTAAAGAAGTTCTCAATATTGATTCACCTCTCCTCTGGTGTGGTGGAGAATAATGGTAGCTGGTGTGATATTAGAATTGTGTTGGAATTGTGTGGTTGGAAACTCAGTATTGGTGAATATTCCAACTGGTGTGATATTAGAATTGTGTTGGAATTGTGTGGTTGGAAATATGAGATCAAACAATATATAGTCAAATTTTCATAATCTAATTTTCTATATTTTTGGAGTTAGAAACTGTACAAGTTAGGGTTTCTATCTAGTCCCAAAGTTAGTCTCAAAGGTGTTTTTAGTCAAATAGTCATATATAAAGGTAGAAATGTCAAAATTGAGTGCCAAATGTGGCATAAGAAAGAATAAATATCATTTTTTCTTAGAAATAGATTTTAGAACCAGAGATGTAAAATCCTATGCATGGCTCTGCACAAGTTAAACCTCTAGAAAGGTTTGAAAATCAACAAGTTTAGGGTAAGTCATCATAAATTTTTCTTTGAACACTAGAATTGAGTGTGACCTATGGAATTTCAAAGAAGACATACTAGGATATTACATGAAAAAAATTCAAATTAAAAATCATAGTACTTTCAGAGATACAATAGCTATAAGGTCAATTTGTAGACAATTCCCGAACGAGGGCTTGAAAAGGTATGTTAACTTAAAACCTTCATGAATTTTGATTAATATATTTGTTTGAGTAGATTATGGGTAATTATTATATTTTTCCTACATGGCAAGGGGTAGTTTAGAAAAAATTCTATGCTAGCTAAAACTCAAAAGGGCTCATCCATGACTCGGGAAGAAAGTGAATACTATGAGAACCAATTATCCAAACTTGAGAGAAGAATTAAGGACATGGAGGAAACAATGTTGAAAAATGTTGATTTTCAACATTCTCAAGAAGCCAACCAAACAGAAATGGACAATTTGAAGGATAACATAAACCAACTACATAAATCCATGGAATCCATGTTCATGCAAGCATCTAGAAAAGATGATCCCTAAATGAGATTATGTGATCCAAGAAACTCTTGAGAATAAAGATAAAAAAATTAAAGTTGAATAACATCCTACCATAATTGCATTCCAAGATTATTTAACTATGAAATTGGAGATAATCATGGATGGGTTCCTAAGGGTATCCAATTTCCCAAGATTAATCAAGAAATACTTATGGAACAAATGTCTTTACATGGGAAAACCAAATAGGAAAATACTTGGAAGTGCATAATACTAATGATGAAGAAAATGATTTATGTAGCAACTCTGTATTTTGAGACAAATTGATATCAATGGTATCAATGGAAAATTAAAAGGCACCATATTCTTTATAATTATACAAGGTCCTTATTTATGAGGGACCTGTTATCCCCTATCCTAGGGATAACTAAGGATATCATGTATCTGGGCCCACGGGTCCTAGACATGGAGTGTCGAGAACTGGATGACTTAAGGATGGCCCCAAAGGGGCCCTCTTTTCTTCAGTGCATCCCATATATCAGTAGCAGTAAAATCCATACCACTATCTTGTTCCTGAAGTAGCAGTAATTCTTTCTCCATGAGGTAATGATTCTGGATATCATGGTATGTGTCACTCTTATTATTGAAGCACTTGAATATGTTGCACTGAGTTCTCCATCATTTCATAATGTTTTGCTTGGAAATTATGCTCTTTAACTTGTTCATACCTAGAAGGGTGACATGATGCCCTAGTAAGTTGATCTCCCTTTAGGATGGGTTGCCACTAGGTGGGTATATGAAATTTCATTGTCCATTCCATCCATACTTACCACTTTCCATCCTTACTACTCTCATATTCCCCTACCTTTGTTCGGGCATTGGGTTTTCCACACTAGTAAGGGTTGTACCTTGCCTTCTGGGAAGAAGGGGCTAAAGGCCCAAAGGGTAAAAGTAGTTGGCAAGAGTTATATACAAAATGAAACCTTTGAGATGCTTCACCCAGGGATTCTCGAGAAAGCAGTAAAAGGCTTCTCAGTAAGAAAAGGGAACATGTAAGATAAATAAACACTCAAGGTATTGGTTGGAGGATGGGAGGTCTCATAATGAGCTGGCCTATTATGGCCATGGGTAGTGGCTCTTGGTGGCATAGCCAAGAGAAATGGGGTCTCATCACGAGCCAACCTTCTCATCTCCGTGAAATGCTTGTGGTTAATTCTCTCACCTCTGGTCACCAAGCCAGGACGGTGTCCCTAAAATATTCCCTTGAAGCATAAAGAAAAAGATAAAAAGAAACAAAGCTAGGAATAAAAGGAATTGAATGGGCTAGGAAAGAATGGCATCTATGACAAGGTGTAACTCTCCCTCTACAGAGGCACCCACAGGTAAGATCTACATTTCCCTGTTATCACTGCACCCCATGCCCAAAAAACTACCCCATGCCACCTCACACACACTTACATGACCTATATTGGCTCTCACCTAGGAAACACCCCAAATTTAAGGAGGATTATCCCAATAGGACACCTTGATACCTTCTCCAAACCTGACTTGTTAAACTACATAACGTCTTTGAGAATTTGTCTGGGTAAAGGGGGGTTTGATACACATGTTTGGGTAATTTGATTAATAGATGTGATTGACATTGCTATGATCCTTGTGACTTATGAACCCTTGGAGGGCGTACTTGTTGTTGTTGTAGGACTTTTCCTGATGAATAGGTACATATGGGGGAATGATTAGCACAAACCTCCATGGGGATGAAATATCAACAGATGGATGTTGTGACCCCAACCAGGGGCAGAGAGACACCACATACTTGTACCAGGAAGAAAGAAGGATGTTGCCTTTGAGACACCCTTGTATACCTAGACCCAAGGGGATATTTCCCTTCCACTTGGACGTTGACCCTTGAGAGCTCATGACATCATCATTTTGACCCTATTTGTCATCCAGAGCAGGGGTGTGCATTTATGAGGGAAGTTATGTATTGGTTGGCATGTGTGACATCATACAGGGCCTTTGGAGGCCAAATGTTTTTCATGTGGGGCCCAACCTTCCACGCTAGGGGCTCAATGTCACCCTAGAAGGGCATGAAGTCACCCTTGGAAATGATCTTAAGGTTTAATTACTTTCAATTATGTAAAAATTGGATTTTTTGATGTAATTTGGCTAGGTTGGCCTTTTTATGACCAAATTTTAATTAAAGGTCATTGAAACTGTATAAATAGAGAGAAATTACTCTCATTTTTTCATCATCCTTCATCACACAAGTGGTGTGATTTGAAATTTGGCTCTGTTTAAGGGTTATTGGTTAAACTAACTAGTGCACAAATTCTTGGAGAGGCAATTTTTGGTGTATTTTGTCTATTTCTCATTGTGGAAGATCTTCAACTAGGGTTTGTCTTGATTATTCTTGGTGAAGTAAGTAAAAAATCTGCAATTTGTTTATGTAATGAATGCTTCTGGTAAATTTTACTCGGTTCATGTTAAAGATTATGAAATTGCTTGCTTAAACACTAGGAGAGAAACATAAGTTACTTCTTTCTCTCTATAGTTTTCCACTTGTTTAAATTTTTTAAGTGTACCTTGTTTAGGAAGTAGCTACTAGAGCCCTAAAGTACTAGCTCTTTAGTAGTATTACTCTACTTGCCTATTCCATTATTTTCTCTCAATAGTCTAAGGAAGAAAAATTCACTAGGGCCTAAGATCCCTTACTTTATAGAAAATTTCTCCCTGGGACTTGGATGCTTGAGGCCTTGGGTAGCCAACACCTCCTCCATTCATCCCTTCTCCTTTGAAAAAGTATTATCATTGCTACTTTTCTCCAAGTTTTGTCGCTTCCATTGTGACTCCATAAACCCTAAAAGGAACTAGTCTACTCATTATAGTGGATGATTGATCAAATAAACACTCAAACCTTTATCATTGAGGATTTTACTAACATTTGCTAACCCTAAACTAGAATAACTCCTTAGCTACTTGATTATTTTGCAAAACATTGCTACAACCATACTAATTCAATCCAAATTTCTTAATTCACCTACATAACTCACACTTACATCATCTGGAAATCACTTGTGACAATTGCCAGTCAATCTACTAGATAAGTATTGAGTTTGGATGGTGTTTTCTTTCACTTTTGACCACTAGAATTCGTTGTTGTTCAAAAATATTGCTAAATCCATCTAACTACAGAAAATTATCTGCAAAAGTAACTTATTTTGCTAGCTAGACATTTCCAAACTTGTTTGTGACAAACTTTTATCATTCATCTAGGTTAAAGTTATTTCTTCTTGTCATTTTCAAGCACTTTCAAGGCATAATTCTTGTGGTTGTTATAAAATATTAATTGTTGTTATAAATTGTTGCATTGCTGCAAATTCATATCAGCTAGCTTACTTTTTGAAGGTTTATGGTCTTAAGAAGCACTAAGATCATATCTTTGTACTTGAAAGTTGCTATATTTTCTTGTTGTCTTGTTCTAGGAAAATACACTTCATTTTACTATTTGCTTCATCCCTTAAAGATCATAACCTTATGAAGTGAGTGACCAGTGAGAGGGAGATTTTCTTCCATCCTTGCCTTAGTTATCATCCCTTTAGGTCATTGGGGATGTCTCCCCTAGGGTACTTTGACATATTCCTAAATAGAAAAAGGTTTCTTGTTAAGGTGACAATGATAGGTCACCCCTTGTCACACAAATCTTGCATCCACTTGCCTTGGGCTTTGGGCAAGTACAAATTGTGCGATAACATTTTGGTGTCATTGTTGGGGACATTGAGTCAATATTCCTCGAACAACACTTTTTCGGTAAGCCTTTATCCAAATCCTTTACTTCACAAAGCTTACCTAGAGACTCCACTGAGGGTGGTTCTCTCTTTTCCCTTTGATGATCCCTAGAAGGATTATCTAGAGACTCCACTAATGACAAAGCCAACTATGGCCTCTCAATGGGACTCAAGTAATTTTAAACCCTTAGATGTGAATAAAATTTTGGGTTACCCTCGACAAATGCCTCTGAGGTATGAAAAATGGCTCCCTAGATTCATTGGTAATGATGGGGTTATAGTTGAGGATCACATGGATAATTTTTGGGCTTTCTTTGAAATCCACCCTATCAGTGATTATGTTGAATATTTGGCAATGAAACTTTTCTCTGCCACTCTTCATGGCAATGCAAGGAAATGGTATGATAGTCTTCCTGATACCAACATTACATATATGGACCAATTAGAAGAAACATTTCTCAAAAGATGGAATATTAAAATAGAAGATATCCATGTGTTGATAAAAAGACTCGAATAAATGAAACAAACTCAGAATGAGACTGTCAAGGAATTCCATACTAGGTTTAAGAATTTTCTACACCAAACTCCTAGAATCCATCACCCTGAAGATAAGTACCTCTATACCAATGCACTCTTAGTGAATTTAGGGTTTATCCTCGGTTAAAAAGGGCCAAGATCAATCCAAGAAGCTTATTGCATGGCTATACAAATTGAGTCAAACATATCCTCATTCAAGGGAGAACATCTTTTTACTCCAGAAACTAAAGTTGATGACCCCAAAGATACCCCAGATGCTCTTAGTCTGGAAAGATTAGTTTCCCTTGAAATCTTTGTTATTAAATTCTAGGAAAAAAGGGAACAATTCATCGAACAACAAGAGGTTGAGGAGAAGGATCCTAATGAAGGTTTCCAATCCCATGAGGAAGAGCAAGAAGTTACTCATGCTTCTACCGAGAATAATGAAGACCTGGTTGAAGAGTGAGAGCATGAATATATAAAACATGATGATGAAGTATTAATGTGTGCTCCTCCCTCTGATGAAGCCATCTGAGATCGTATTCCTCCTGTAAAAAAGGAAGAGTATGAGGTTAGCCACTTTCCTTTTCAAGTTTTTGACGATACCTTATTCTATGATTCAGAAGGTGAAGAAGAAAGGGAACCCTTGGACGAGCTAGACCCTCCATATTATGAATTTGAAGATGTAATTAGGGAAAATCATGAGGACGAGGCACTAGTGCTTGGTCCTCCATTTGATGAAATTATCCAAGCCTTTGAAGCTCTTGCACAGGAAGAAGTAAACACGGTAAGTTATTTCCCTTTCCAAGATTTTGATGATGCTTTATTTTATGATTTGGAAAGTGAAGAAGTGTTAGAGGATCCCTTGTATGTTTTAAGCCCTTCATATTATGATAAAGGTAATGACTTTGTTAATAATATTGATGAGTTCATACATGTCAGGAAACATAAATGGGATGTGATTAGGTATGATGGGGATCCAATTTATGACATTGAGGGTCATTTCGAAATGTTGTCTTTACAACTATCATATGAGGTTATTGATAATTTTGACATTTGGTGACAAGGAGATGATATAGTTGTAGGTATTTTCCAAGCACCCAGGGGTGACCTAGTTCTATGTTCTCATGATGATTTTTGGTCATACCTTGAGGATTTTGATGAGTATTCCTTTGAGCACTTGGATTTATTCCATGAAGAAGATAATCAACCACCATTGTGCTCATATATTGATAAGGGTGATGACATTGCTTGCCTGAATCAGGGTACCTTTGACAAGGTATTCCATCCTACTTCGATTACTTTACCTCGCTATGTCACTAAGGGTGCAGTTGGAAAACATGTCCCTTGTCTTGAGTTTTCTCCGGGGCAAAGCCTACTTTTAGAAGTAAAGGGTAGGTTGAATATTGTTGCACCTCTTTTGTCACCTGAATGAGAAAAATAGAGATGCTTACAAGCCTAGTTGGGTTAGCTAGGCAAGACAACAGTGAAGGAAGGAGTTAGAAGTATCAAGCATAAGAAATAAGAAAAGAACTAAACTAATAACAATAAAAGAAATTAAACTAGAGTGCATAAGAATGTTAAAACCAAAAACAAACAACACTCATGCCACCAATGGATAGGTGTGTATTAGTGGGAAAACACCAAAGAGAAAGGGAGATATATGGGTCCCCTCTTCCTCCAAGGGAGGGATTTTGGACCCCCAAATATTGAGCTCTTCTTACAAGTAACAAACTAGAATGAAATGGTGAAGAGAATCCAAAGCTCATTCACTCAAGAGGTGATATGAATGGCTAAATGAAATGGTGCTTGTATGCTCTTGATGAGGAAAGAGGATCCTCCAAGAGAATATAAGTAGCATAAAAATACAAATGAATTCCTTGAAAAAAATAGTGCACCCATGGCCTCCTTTTATAGCATAGCTTTGAGGCATTATGCAACCAGTTCTTAGTGTGAACAAGGGGCCCTTTAGGGCACCCTTAGGTTTTTGACCAGCCCCCCAGTCAGATTCAACTGAGATTTAGGTGTCAAATCGACTTGGAAGCTGAACCAGAAGTGGGTGGAAGGCTGACCAATATCATAAATGTGTTGTTCTGAGGGGTGCACGATTTTTTGCGTCCACAGTCATGCATCGTGTGCATGTGCGCTTTTCTTGCGTTTCTGGATGGCGCATGTGAGCGTGCTCTGTGTGTAGTCTTAGCGTGTGTTGATTTTATAACTGGTTGTATAGTTTTGGACCTTTTGGAAATGAATTTTTGGCCCATGAGTGAACTAATGGGCGTTTTGAAGATGTTGGATTCCTGTAACCATTTGCGGACGAAATTCCAGTGATAATAGATTCCCCCTGGTGTGTGAGGTTAGGAGCATACATATAGTCAAAATACATCAATGTTTCTTCTACTGAGAGTACCTGTGTAGCAAAGAGAGGTGTGGGGAGTGTCAAGAGTGACCCATTGGAGGGAGAGGGGAACCTGTATGACCCAATCTGTGCACAAGGTGTAAAAAATAAAATTGTTTACAAACGAGGTGGGCATGCCCCATGCTCGTGTCATGTAACTCAAAAAAAGGTGTTATACAGTAACTGAAGTTGTGTGTTGATGTAGATAATTGCAGCGCCCTCAGGGACAGTTTGATAAAGGCAGAGGACAATTATGATGGTGAACATACTCTAAAAAAGAGGTGATGACACCTCTAAGAAGTGTCGATGACACGCGGGCATTGATACCCTATCAAATTTCAGAGGTCCGACAAATATAAAAAAAAAAACTGCAATAGTCGCAAAGTAAGACCCACCGCAACATGATAAAGTGTTGAAGTCAAATGTCATGGGGGTAAACGATGGTAGAGAGAAATGATGGTACTCATTGTGTCGTCCGAGATTCCTCATTGTGAAGGTAATGAGAGTCAAGATATTGTCGCCCATCTGGAAACTATGATGATGTCGACAGAAAGGGAGACGCGACTCCAAGAAGCGGAGGGCTTCATGAAATCCACTAGATAAGATCAGGAAATGATGAGTAACATGGAGGAAGTCAGGAAGTGGTGAGACTCAAGACTACCCTTGGTTGGGGATAAAGGGGGTGTGGCAACAACCGTGAAACTGGGCCTAGTGTCAAGGTGACGACTAGGCATGGGTTAAATTGTGTCAGAGGCATGACAAAGTGGAGAAACTCAGAGATCACGGGTACATGGATGGTGAGATACTCGGGGTTTATGGGCAATGTCAACAGGAGTAGAAGATAATGGATGCCCCAACCAAGGGTGACATGGGTTGCTTTTCCATAGGAATAAGGTCGCCAAAGGTGACGACAAAAAGATATGTAAATGCTGGAAACAAAGGATTTGTACAATTACCAAATGAATAAAGAATAATTTGGGATGAGTGTTCAGATATAGAAACAGGTGCCCCAGTGCAATATGGCTTGGACTATGAAGGCGCAAGTTGCTTGGAGAACGGGTGGAGGGTGGGGGCCCCATAGGTGGGTTTCTGTATAAGGTAAATGAATGGAGGGAAATTTGCAGATGGGAAAAATGGTTGTGATGAAATGGGTGGTTAATGATACTGCAGAACTGCAGTCAAAATAGAACCATGATGAGATAACCTGGGAGTCAATTGGGCAAGCTAGAAAAATGAGGAGGAGTATGTGGTTGATTCTTGAAAATGCGTAAGACTATTGGGACTCCCTTCCCTAAAGGATGAAAACAACATGAGTGTCAAAGTGTGAAGGGGGACTATGAATGGGACAACTCATGTGGGGAAGAGTGCTACTGGGTGACAGTACCAAAATGCAGTGGGGGTGACAGTACTGCAGAGCCGAATATAGGGACCCTAAAAGCAAATGTCAGAGGGTGTGACTGGAGATACAATTGAGATTCAGAGGGAAATATTACATTCCAGTGCCGAGTATATACCTGAAGGGGTAGTGCTGACGTATGATGACCAAGTACCTGCACACATAAAATCCAAATACCCAACATGAACAATATCTTAAGATAAAAAACATATAATAGTTATTCAATAATGTGTGAATATAAGCATGTGTACCTGAGTGTGGGATGAGAAAAAAGGCTCCCTAGGGGTCGAGGATGGATGGTGATCCCATGGCTGAAGATGGATCAAAAAACAAACGTTCGGGGCTCCCGAAATTGAGTCTGGAAGTTTGGAAAAATGGACTATATATAGTTGTAGGGCCCACAATGCCACCTCATTTGTACATGTTGTCTTATTGAGTGAACGAGCGATTTTAGAGGATATTTGGAGATTCTGGGAGGTCGAGTCAACCGATTCAGGATCAGCGAGTGTCAGGTTAGTTGTCGTATCCTCCTGCATAGGACTTAGGGTTTCATTTTTTGGGCAAGGTTGTACGAGTGGCCGTACAGGGAGATTTATGAGGGTGGGCCCCCCAGTGCGCGGGAGATCAAAGAACTCCATGCATGAGTGCGTGGCTCTATCTTGGACAGCCGTGCACGGGGGCACCCAAGTGGGGAAAAAAGGTGTGCAATGGGTGCGCGCCTGTTCGAATCACAATTGCACATGCATGTGCGGCTATGTTCCTGACAGCAGCACATGTGTGCGCAGTTGTGTAGCAAACAAGCGAACCAAAAGGCGTGTATGTGTGTGTGACAGGGGCACATGTGTGTGCCCCTGTATCGCCTACAATCACACATGAGTGTGTGACTATGGGATGAACAGGCGCGCATATGTACACGCCTGTGGGGAAAACAGTCGTGTCATTGAGGCAAAGCTGAAGTGGGTAAAAAAAAAATTATCTTTTTGGAGATTTAGATGTTTTTATGGGTTATGATAGTTGATCAAGTACTGTATATGTGGATGCAAGTGACCAGTTTGACAATGTCGATGCATTGGAGAGAGAGGGATTGGTCACACCTGAGGGAGGCAGTGAGGGATGAGGAGTCGATGGTTCAGGACATTTTGGCAACTTGTGGGCTATTGAATTTTTTTGAGTGCTCTTTACTTCGGGCACAGGAGTATTTTTTGCAGTTCCTAATTTCATTGTGGAGTCCGGATCAACATTACTTCATTGTGCAGGGTGAGGAGTTGGACTTCACTGCGATGGAGGATATATATTTTTTGACTAGGCTCCCTTTTCGGGGAACTCCTTTACCGGTGGAGCCTATGTTACCTGGGGATGGGCAGTTGGCTACCTTAGCCCAGAGGTATTGTTCGGGGGAGAACTTCATGTCGAGTTCTGTGGTTAGCATTGGGGTGATGGATGCCCTTGTACATCGTTGCATGGAAACGATGGTTGTGAGAGTCTATGGGTCTCTCGCAACTCAATGGATCAGTGGGGGTCAACTGAGGGTTATGTAGAGGGCATTGGCAGGTGAGCATTTTTCCTGGGGCGTGATGTTGCATGCCAAGATGGTAGGGAATATTGATAGGTGTCGAGCTGCTAACTTAGGGGAGTTTTCCTTTGGGTCCATCTTGGTTGCATGGTTCTTGGAGAAGGTGTTGATGTTGCGTCCTAGAGTGCTTTTGGACGCACCTAGTGTGCGAGAGCTACGATTGAGGCAGTGGGAAACTATTTTGGTTCATCATGGTGGTGGGGAGGGAGGTCATTATTTTACAGCCGAGGTTGCATGGGTGTGGTGTCAGATGCCACAGATCATACTTTGATATCCGTATTTTGGGGTGGACTTCCAGGATGATCCGGATATGGTATTACCCTCAGGAGAGGTGTTCGACCATAGAGGTATGATGTTATATTTGATGTTTTGATATGTTAGATAGCATAGCATATATTTTTATGTATGGATGGATGTTGATGTTATCATTTGTTTTTCGTGCAGACATGGGACCTCATGGGTGCGAGGTTGAGTTGGTTAGAGCATCGGATCATCAGGGGCCGGTGAGACCTCTACGAGGAGAGCCACGGGCAGGAGAGAGACAACGATGGGATGATGTTGGGGTGAGGCCCGTTGACGATGAGAGAGTGGCCAGGCGACACTGTTACGATGACCCCGGGGAAGGGCTATCACATGCTCCTCCGGCGAGGGTCGGGGGAGAGTTTGAGGATTTTATCCGCCAATTAGAGGCGGTACTACAAGGAGTACCCGAGGGGATGTGGGTGCGCATCCAGGATGAGGGGGTCCTGGAGCAGTGTATCGGTCTTCAGTCGGAGTCATAGAGTCTGATCTGCAGAGAAGTTGTAGTGGGAGCAACTATGACTGGGCGGTTTCCCCCATGGCCTGAGGGACCGATAGCTGGTGGGGTACCTCCTCAGGAGAGAGGACCAGGTGGTGATTCTCTAGAGGCACCATGAGCGTCTCTATGTATTTTTGTAGTTTTGGTATTTATATAGGCCTACGAACCTATTTGGTGTGGTGACACCAGTTTCGTATATATAGGGGTGAGGTGGTTCACCGGCCTACGGATGTTTGTACATGTACTATTTTTTGTAAACATTGATGGCACATTGATCGATATATATATATATATATATATGGATATACATTTTGGGATCTTTGTGATGTTCACATGTGTTAATGTTTTTTATTTCTTTTGATGATGTCTAATCTATATGCTATGACAGACTTTTGATGAGTTATGTATGTGTAATGGTAACTTGATGTGATAAATGTCAATCTAATACTAGGTTAGCCATACTATATGTTATCTGATTGTATTGTCGTGGAATATGTGTGACTGTGATTGAATCAAAATGTCGAGATAAAAGTCTAACTTGCAGGTATTTGAGGAAGAGGCAAGGATCGCGGACACGATACACATTGTTGAGCTGAAGGACAACGAGTGGAGAATCGAGTAAGACGCTAAGGTGATGGATACGATGGTGACTAACCTCGGCTAGGAGGCCAAGGACAACAGTGTATTCGGCTTGGTTGTTGGTTGTTGAGCCCAAACATATTCCGCTGGAGTGAAGCAGTTCATCTGAGGGAGAATAGAGGGCCCAAGTGGCCAAAGCGAGATTATGTGTCCACCGGATAGCTCCATCGGCGTAACCGATGTGGTAGGCCGATGGATGAGGCATATGTCAATAACACAAATGGTGGATTAGACGCATGATACTGAGAAAAAAGAAGACTAAAAACTCTACAAAAAGAAAAATCCTAGTGTAGCATGGCTATGCTCAGGCATAAAATTTCTTTAAGTACAACCCGTTGACAGGTTCCTTGAGGGGGTGGCCTTTAGGGGAGGCCAGGATGTAAGCGCCTTTAGTGAGGCAATGTTGGTTGATATAAGGTCCATGCCATAACAATTCAAACTTTCCATGGATGAATGTATCATGAGTGATATCATAAGCAAGGACGAGGTTGCCTTTGTTGAATGACCAAAGGTTGACATGGCGATCAAAGGTGGCCTTCGACCATTTTTTAGCTACCTCATTGTTCTGTAATGAAGACCGGCGATCTTCATCCAGGGACTCTAATTTCAACGAATGTTGTTCCATCATAGCAGTGTTGGGTAATAGCTCAATAGTGGTGCGTAATGTGGGGATCTCGCATTCGATAGGGAGAGTGGCCTCGACCCCATGGACGAGATGAAATAGTGTGAAACTAGTGGCAGTTTTAATTGTCGTGCGATAAGCCCACAGTGCGGAAAACAACATAAGGTGCTAATTGGTCTTATGTTTGTTTACCATGCGCTGCTACATGGTCTTGAGGACCTTGTTAACCGCTTCTACCTGTCCATTGGACTGAGGGTAGTATGGGGAGATGAACTCGTGGGAGAATCCTAACCTAAAGGAGAGTTCGATGAAAATCTCATTCTCGAAGTGTTTCCCATGATCGGAGACTAACTGTAGGGGGACTCCAAAGCGAGAGATGACGTGGTTAAAGAAAAAACGTGCTGCAATGTTAGCGGTGTTGTTAAAAGTGAGAATGGATTCAGCCCATTAGGTAAAATAATCGACTGCGATGACGATGTATTTGTGTCCATTGTTAGATGGAGGGTTGCAAGTCATAAAGTCTATGCCCCATTTGCAAAAGGGGCTTGCAGTAATGACTGGGTGTAGAAGAGCAGGTGGTGCTCTTGCTTTGTTGGCATATAGCTAACATTTGTCACATCGTTTTATGGCGTGGATGCAGTCATGAAACAATGTGGGCCAAAAATAGCCTACTCGAATGATTTTTTGAGCAGTAGACATCCCGGAGAGGTGGCCACCGCATGCGCCGTTGTCGCAGTCATTCAAGAATCTATCGGATTCGTCAATGGTCAAACACCGACGAAGTATGGTGTCGACCCTCTGTCGATATAATATATCATCGATAAGGAGGTATCGGGGGGCCTAGTGCTGAATACGTCAACGATCATCCCTGGAGAGGTGGTTTCTGAACTTCTGTGTTCGGAGGTGGACGAGGAGATCGGCATACCAAGGATCACCTGAGGGGATGTAAAAGATATGTTCGTAGGGGAAGTCGGTATTGATGGGGGTATTGGTAGTATCAGATTGAAATGTCGTAATGAGTTTGGCAAGTATGAGGGCTTTCTTGCTCTTGGGTGTGGAAAATTCGAGGTCGTACTCCTGAAGGATGAGGATCCATTAGGAAAATTTTCCATTAATTTGTTGGCAACTGAGAAAGTAGTGCATTGGGTTGGCGATGACTTTGGTAGTTCGAAGCAGGATGTAATGGCGCAATTTCTGGACTGCGAGGACAACTGCAAGGGCCAGTTTCTCTTCATGATTGTATTTCAAGGGTGGCCCTGAAAGGTTTTTACTAACATAATAAATGACATGTTCTCGGTCATCGTCCCCTAATTGGATGAGAACTCATGCTACGGAGACGGCTGAAGATGATAAGTAGAGGATATAGTCATTGTTATAGTTAGGTGGACTAATCAATGGGGCATTAGAGAGGGCCGCTTTGAGATCATCAAAAGTGTTTTGGGCATGTTCATCCCAGTGAAATGGGATATCATGATGTAAGAGGTGAAGGAAATTGTGTGCCCGAGTGGCGTAATCAGGGACAAAGTTAGATTTTCCTTGTAGGCTCTGCAGTTGGCGTAAATTCCATGGTGGGGGAATTTTCGTGATGGCTTGGACCTTGAGGGGGTCGACTGTGATGTCGTGTTGGGAGACAATGAACCCAAGGAGGCGTCCAGTGGTGATGTAGAAAATACACTTGAGGGGATTCAAGTGGATATTGTACTGATGACACCTGTGAAGTACAATGCATAAGTCATCTAGGTGTTGAGTGCATTTCTTGGATCGAGTGGTGAGATCATCCAAGTAGGCGAGAATGATTTGAGCCAGATCATGAAAAATGTACGTCAAGGAACGTTGGAAATTGGATCTAGTGTTCTTGAGGTTGAAACACATGACACGATATGCAAAGGTACCCCAAGGGGTAGTGAATATGGTTTTGTATTGATCGGTTGGGTGGATCTGAATTTGGTTGTAGCCAGAGAAACTGTCCATGAAGGAAAAATCCTCGTGGTCGACACAATCATCGACAATCTGATCGATAAAGGGTGTTGGAAAGTTGTCTTTGGGACAGGCATGATTGAGATTGCAAAAGTCCATACAGATGCAGATAGTGCCTTGTTTTTTGTTCACCGAGATAGGGTTGGAAACCCATGATGTATATGCGATGGGGTATATGAACCCTGCAACGCGTAATTCGTCATTCTAGGATTTGATGGTTGTTGCTTTGGATGGGTGTAATGGACGTTTCTTTTGTCGTACGGGGGTAATATCAGGCCATGTGTCTACGTGATGTTCGACAATAGAGGGATCAAGGCCTGGCATTTATGTGTATGACCAGGCAAAAATGTCTTGGTATTCCTGGAAGAGAGATTTGTAAGCGATGAGTTCTTCAGGAGAGCATGCGGCGTCGATGGTGATTTCCTCTGTGATGCTAGGTTTGATGGAAATATCAATTTTGACAGTGGGGGAAATGTTGGCCATATTACCTTCCTCAAAAGCATCGGGAGCAGGGATAGGGTGATTGAACCAGTCTATATGCCCTGATGGCATAAATTCTTTGGCTTCGATTGCGTATATGGATTTTTGGCTAAGAGGCACAAAGGCATCTTGTGAGAGAAAGAGTGCTCGGTGATGGAGTGGATCCAATGGGAAATCTAGGGTAGTTAATTCCTCAAGGATGTCTTCATCGCAGTGGAACTGTTGAGAATATAGTGGATTTGAGGGAACAACATTGGTGACTGTCATCACGTGGTTGTCTTCAGGTGGTGAAGAGGTAGGGAGGGTGACGCAAGGGAGTTGCAATGATTCGCTCGATATGAACCAAATATCAATATACTGTGGGTTGAACATGGTAGTCGGGCATAGAATTTATGTGGGGAAATGAATTGGAGAATTGGGGGGATTTGGGGGCAAATCCTCATATAAATCATCCAAGAACCATGGGGGAGTGGGGAGTGCCTCAGGTTCTGGCAAGAAGATATGAACCACATCAGGTGATGTGGTAGGGGTATGCACTGGGTCTGCTAGAGGGGGGGGTGTAGGGTTTTGAATAAGGGCCATTTGGCGACGCCTGTATTCAATGATCATAGGACATTGATATATGAAATGATCAAGTGATTCGCATAGAGAGCAAGGACATATCATACGTTCATTGACTGAGGTCGTGACATAGTGGATGTCAATGACATGTGTGTGAGATGATGCGAGGGGAGGAGGTTCTTGTTGGAAGCTCTGGAGAATAGTCGTTAGAGTCTGTCGAAATTGAGGTAATGTCGGGGAGCAGTGAGTGTAATGACCATACTCAAAACAGATGGCACATGTGAATTTGGTTCGCAACCCTTTGCTACCTGTGTTAGGGGGTGCAATTGTAGCACTGGAGGATGTAACGAGTGGCGTCAGTGCCTGCGGGAGTTGAATTAAATTGCGTAGCTCAAGGAGATATGGGCACTTATTGGTGGGGTGTCCATATTTCTCGCATAGTGCACAAGGAGGCTGAACTCATGGTGGAAGCGGAGTAGTGTGCTCTTTCTTCTTTCACCTTCCCCCAGCTATAGCAGGGGTGCTAGTGAGTGGGGGTGTGAGTGGGATGGTGGGGGTAAGTATTGGAATCTGCATCAGGATTTCTTCTATTTGGGGAGGGAGGGATGGTTGAGGGACCATCTCAGGTGGATGTAGATACCATACTAGAATTTCCAACACCATATTGGGAAGGGTAAGCATTGCGGCTACCAGGAAAGCTCGTATGCCCGGTGGGGGCTAAAAAAAGGGGATTTGGGTGATGTCTTGGGGAGCTGTCTCCCAAACCGGAATGTGGCCCTGGGGGATGGTATAGTCAGGAACAGCGGTAACTGGGGAGTTCGCAAGGGATTCATGAGGAAGGAGCTCTGTGACTAGTGGGACGTCAAATAGTAATGAAGCCTCTGTGGGAGGATGGGTATCTCCAATTTCTATTATGTTGGATGAGATGACACATACTTGTGCTGAGGGATGGATTAGCGGAGGTGCTCCATGGTATGTCCCTACCAAGGATGGGTCCTTAAAGATTCTGGAACCCATTTCGATGAGTGGGTAGGCCTCGGGATTAGTGTGAACGAGAGGTAAGATGTTATCGATGTTGGAGGAAGGGTTGGGCTCGTAATGTGACACTTGGTCAATAGTGACAATCCTCCCACTGTAGGGGAACATCATTGTGCGAAACACAGAAGAGGCCACAACCTTCATCGCATACATGTAGCTACGTCTGAAAAAGATGTTGTAGTCGAGCAGAGTGTCGATAACTTCAATGTCAATGAGGATAATTTTTCCCCCGAGTTCCACAGGGACATTTTGGAAGAGTCCCTTGGGAGAGGAGGGTCGTCCGTCGTAAGCCCTCAGAGTAATGGCGGATGGTATGAGCTCGGGAGAGCCAAGTTTCTGCCAGACGGTTTTGGACATGATGCATGTGGATGCACCTTCATCAATAATGCAGCGGTGAACTGTGATGTTCCGTAATTTAACCGGTATTTGGAAAGCGACCAAAGCGGGGAGACGAGGTTCCCCACTATCGAGATTGAAGGTGATGAGTCGAGTATCAGCAAGGTCGACTACCCCCAGAGTAGAAATTAATGAATTTCATTGAGTAGGACAGGTTTGAAGAACTTCTAAGACTGAGATGGCAACGGAGGATTGTGCCAAGTCATCAACCAGACTATAATTGTGGGTCGCCCTATCCTGAGGGTTAGTGACATTCCGTCGTAATGGGATGTGAGGAATACGAAGGGGTGTGTCGGTATTAGGGTGAGGGATCATCAAAGGTGGGCCAATTGTGATCGGGATGGCTTCTAAGGTACTGGGAGGAGGGTCAAAGGGTGCGTTGTATTGACAACTGCATGTTTGTAGAAGGACTTCTTCCTCACTAGTGAGGAGGATAGTGTGATCTGTAGGGGTGCCTGGGTTGGCGTACTGTCCCATATGTGGTGGGGCCAGATGCATCTCATGTTGGGTGTTCATTACCCCTTGTTGTGGTATGGGGTTTTGTAACACAGTTGGGGGGGGTTGTTGCACATATTGTTGTGGGGCTTGCTGGGGAGAAGGCGGTACTAGGGGACGTGGTCCATTTCCGGATTCTTTCATCCATTTAAAATCAGGAATTTGAGGGAAATGGTGAGTATAATGACCATACTCGCCACAAAGGGCACAAGGGAAGTTTGTCCGAAGACTGTTGGTGTTCTTCCCTTGGCGTTTGTTGTTATTTCCCCCCTGGGGGTTCTGTTTCCCCTGATTCTGGTTTCCCCCACAGGTTGGTTCTTTTGGGGGTGGTTATGGTTTCCTCCTAGTCCGAGATTGTTATTGTTTCAGTTTTTTCCTTTGTTTTTGGCATTGTTTGACTGATGGGCTGGATTAGGCGTATTCAGCTGTTCAAAATTTTGATATTGTTGAACGGGAGAGGGTTGAACAAAATTAACCCCAGCATGTGGTTGTCCTTGTGTAGAGACAATGGGTGGGGGAGGACCAGGAAATGGAAAGTACGGGTTATTATGTGGTAATGATCCGTAGGGTGCATAGGGAGGCGTGGAGCTTTCATTAGTTCTTAGGGTGTAATCAAAGGTAGAGGGGGTATTGGAACTTGGTTGGGTCATTGGGCGTACTGTGGATGTTGGCGGTGGCCCACTGATGGGTGGAGGAAAGGCCATGGGGTATGGTTGTTGATAAGGCGAGGGAGGATAATAAGGGGGTCTGCCATATGCCAGTGGATATTGAGGTGTTCCATACATAGGTGGTTGTTGGGGGTGTGAATTGTGGTGTGTGGTGGTACCAATCAATCCATCCGTTGAATGAGACATCCCGGGTTTGTCTTGGCCAAATGGCACGAGTCTTGGGGCATCAGGTAGTACTGTATATAAATATCCTGATTGTCAATAAATGAGTTCGAACTGCTGGGTCTTGTTGATGGATTCTTCTTCTGATTGGGGGAAGGTGGCAGCCACATCTTTGTCAAGGAGGGAAACAAGTGATTTGAGAAACCAATTAAGGCATTGTTGTTTAGTGGCTTATGCTTTGCATAGACTGCGTCACTGACGCCATTCATGAATGTGGTCGATGATGTGTGTAGCAGAAGTTTGTTTAAACTCTAAGAGTAGTTCGAGACCGTTGTCATGATGAATTGGGAGTTGGAAGAAGGTCAAAAATGATTTGGCCAAAGATTCAAAGGTTGTATGGGACCCCGATTTTTCTTCTACATACCATTTGGCTGATGGGCCAATGAGTGTGCGTTGAAATAACCTCAATTAGACAAAGTCATCCGTGATGTTGTTTGAAGAGCACCATAAGTGGAAGGTCATGATATGGTTGGCTAGGTCGTCTCCTGCTTTTCCTTCAAACTTGGGAATGTCTGAAGGGAGTTTAGTAGGCATGGTGCGCCATGTGGGGTCATGCAATATAGGATCGTTGGTGAGCTTAGTCATATCTGGTATGTTAAGGGAAGCCAAGTATGGCATCTGGGGTTGTGGTGGAAGATTAGTTCCAGCCATGGTGGGAATGTTTTGTGTGCCTGACCCCGAAAGAGGGTTTGTGCCAGCCATGGTGTGAGTGATGTGTGTCCCTGTCCCGTGAAGGGGGGTAGGTGGGGTTGTGCTTCCTCCTGGGGATGAAGCGTGCCCCCCAATTCCTTGTACAGTAAAGTGGGTGGATGGTTGATCTTGGGAAGTTGACCCAAGTAAAGTGGAACCGAGCAAAGTGGATCCTAAGACAGTAGCACTCACAGGAGTGTGAGAAGGTGGAGCTGATGAGTTGACAAGACTAGGAACTCACCCTAGAATGGAGGGGAGATTTAGCAAGCGTTTGGAACGACGGGGATTATGTGGGTCCCCTATGATGTTTGAATAACAAAGTGGATGTGTGCGGATGGTGATGAGAGAAATAAATGAACAAGAGCCTTTATAATTTTTGGACCTTCACAATATAATCCACAATTGCATGTAATCACAAGAGCATCATACATAAATCAATTGATACATAAGCATATATGTGGGTAGGTGATTTTTGTCCGTGTGGGATAACAAAGAAAAAATAATGCTCGTGTCCTAAAAGACGTAACATCCTTCCTCTCAAATAGCATTGGACCTTCCAATAGCACTCAACAGTGGGGTCTGAAGCCACCAGAAGAGGAACTAGTGAAGGATGAAGTAATCAATTATGTTGGATCATGTTGTCATTGATGCCAATGGTTTGATTGATTGATGCCATTGATTGATGTCAAGTGATTGATTGATGTCAAAGGATTGATTGATTGATGATTTATGTAATATAATATGTATTTTCCTTGATGAGAAT